>CAUYPK010015581.1:0-43269 GCA_963574355.1 Loris lydekkerianus
ATTTTTTTCCATTTGTTTTTATTAAAAAATTTTTTTTTTTTTTTTTTTTTTTTTTTTTGCTATAAGCATATGACAATTTAAAATACAATAAAGTTATTAAACATACCTACACATGTAGCTGCCTAGCTGCTAAAAGTTGAAGTTTGAAATGCTTAGTATAGGTTGAAAAGCCATCCTTAGCAAAGTATCTCACCCGACTTTCACATCTTCTCCTGAGACTTCAAATAATAAACTCTGTGCTGGATTCATGGTGAATATATAGCAAATTCCCTGAAGACCCCACTTTGGCCAGGTCTTGATGTCTTTATATTTACGCTTTTATGCCAGAAATATCTGTCCTGTCTTCATTGTCTGGAAACTATCTAGTTATTTTTGAGTTATCTAGATAAAATGTTATCTCCTCTGGGAATACTTTCCCAGTATCCTGGGCAAAATTCGATTCTTTTTCCTTTATGTCACCATAGAAATCTGTCAATGTTTGTTTTCTAAAATTTTGTTTGTAAAATTTAACATTTTAATGTAAATTTTTGACTATACCCTGAGTCTTTAAAGTCAAGAACTCTGTTGCATGCATGCCTGCATTTCAGTGCTTTACACAGTGCTAGAAAAATTATGCTCAATATAATTATACTCAATACTTTTTAAAAACTATTAAATAGTAATTGGTTTACATAGAGACATGTAAAAATCAATTGTCATATTTCCACCAGATATTATAGATTTTGGAGCTTTGCTTTTACTTATAAGAAAAAAGAAACTATTCTTTCCTGTGTTCAGACAACAAGAATCAGTAGATTAAGTATACTTGATTTATGCTTCCAGATGGTACCATTATTTAGACTCTTTGATTCCATGTCCACTTTCAGTGACATTTCTGTTTAGGTATCCTGTTTTCAGATGTTTCTAAACATTAGATATTTGTCAATTTTTCCCTTCAATTTTTGTGCAAAAATTGATTGACAAGGTTGAATAAAATGCCAAGGAGAAACAGTATATAATTTCACTTGGATTATCTCTTGGCTGATGTTGCTGGATAAAACTATTCAGAGATGTCCATTTGTCCCTTTTAAACACAATTCAAGTGAAACTATTTGCTGAGAACATTAATCTTAGTTGTAATATCTGGTCCAAGATTAGGGCTCTAGTTAATCAAAGGGGTCTGACAGGTAACATTACTAGATAGCTAGGAATAAAGTCAACTGTAATATGGAAGAACAAACTAGGAAACAATGCACATTCCAAACTTCAAAGACTCAGCATAATGGGAGAAGTACTCACAGCTATCTCTGTGTGTATATATAATATGTATGTATAATATATGTAATTTACACATGGACCATATATATAATATATGCATATACTCTTTCTATATATATAGTTATATAATATAAATTATATATAAAATATAATTTATGTAACTATAAATATATATTAAATATAAATATATTATGTAACTATAAATATATAAATGTAATTAATTTATATTATATAAGTATATAAATATATATAACTATGTATATAAACATTATATATATAGTTATATAACTATAGTATAAATATAACTATATATAGTTATACTATAGTTATATTTTATAACTATAATATAACTGTATTTATAACTTTATAACTTTATTTATAACTTTTTGTCATTTTCTTATGTTCCTAGACTATATATGATTTTCACATGAATAGGATTTGCCTATAAAAATGCATAATCTTGAATGCTCCAATTTTGCAGAGAATAGAACACATGCAGTCATATGCACTACATGGTATAGTAGTATTTAAAATTTTCAAAATTTCACGTTAAGTATGTCTGTCTTAACATTTGACTAGAATCCACCACATTCAATGTTTCTGTCATTTCAAGTATTTTAACGAATGTATTAAAAAGCTCAAGTTGAGGCAAGTTTAAAGAAAAATGTGTTGTCAATCTTCAAATTTTAAGTTGATAATATGTTTTAATCACAGGTGCTAGTAAGAGTTTAACAAGTCAATTGTGTTTTCCTCCTTAAAAAAATACATGAAGAGTGAACCAGAACAAAGAATATGATATAAGGATGAAAATAATACAGTGAAAATGCTTTATTTTGATTTTAATGCAATTTTTAGGGCAATCAAATTATATTTTGCTATTTGGGTCACTGTCATGTGGCCTCAGAGAACGTGATTCAAATATTTCTTTGAGCGAGTCTCAGAATGGGCTTTCCTGTTCAGTTTTCTTTCTTTGTCTGGATGGTCATTGGTCACACTTTCTTTCGTTCCCACCTTGTCTTGTCCACCATCCCTACCCATTCCATTTCTCTGATTCCTATTCTACCTGAATTCTCTCTTGAGAAGATGCCCTCTATCCCATCCCCATTTCCCTGAGTATTCTCTCCCCATCCTAACTTGAATGTTATGCCTGCTGTGTGCTGGATGCTCTACTAAATGTTTTATGGCCACATCCAGTTTTCAAAGCAACCCTATGACATAGATGCTTTTCTTATGAGTAAAATGAAGTGTAGTTAAGGGACTCTCCAAAGGCTGCACTGCTGGGGCGTTAGCAGAGCCACTTTGGATGTCAGGCTGACAAGTCCAGACTCTTGGCTTCACCCCTAATGACATG
The DNA here is from genome assembly GCA_963574355.1 of Loris lydekkerianus. Classification (NCBI taxonomy): domain Eukaryota; kingdom Metazoa; phylum Chordata; class Mammalia; order Primates; family Lorisidae; genus Loris; species Loris lydekkerianus. The sequence goes on from CAUYPK010015581.1 coordinate 2,609, forward strand.
TGCCAGTTTTAGCTACTTGTTCACTCTCCATTGCAGGTTATTGTCCTACATGATCACTCACTATAACCTAAACCTTACAGGGGGTGCGGTGCTTGCAAAGTAACAGGCTTGGGTAGTGATTTATAGTGATTTCTTATTTCTGGTATCACATTTAGTATTGTTTTCTTGTCAACAAATGAGAAAACAGAAGTAGTTAGAAATCACTCATTTGCTGCAGCCATTCACTCTAGATTCATGCTTATTGTATTTTTTCTGAACACATTTTATTTTTTATGTACCCACTTATTAAGTTATCAAGTATTTGTCTGAGAATAGTATCATCCTGGCTGAGCACTGAGGAGATAAATATGGCCAAAAAAGGCCAAAAAGGTGTGGTTCTTACCCTTACAGAGACACTGAGAACATAAACCAAAATGCAGCTTATTATCACACACAACAGAAAGCCCAGTTCCAAACAGTTTCTGTGACTTTTCCATCAATTTTCCCTTTCTTTATTTGGCAGATTTTTTTAAGCTGTCCGGGAGATTTATCGGTTGATAATTTATGCATACTACACAAAAATATGTATCTATATACCACTGTTTTTATGGTCACAAATTCCAGTTTTCAGGCCAAAAGTAATAAGTATGGTTGACATTGGCAAAATAAATTTAATACATTTGACATAATTGCATTTTTAATTTAATCCAATGGATTTTTAAAAATTTTCCATTGCTTCTATTCTTTTTTAAACAAAGGGGAAATTTTTAATTAATCAGCATTCAAATGTACTTTACATTAATAACTGCAATACTAAATAATAAAATTTTAAATATTTTAAATATTTTCTCAAGAAAGAAAGAAAGGTTAATAATTTGTCCTCCCCATTGGGAAGCCTAGAGACCCAACTAGGAGCATTCATGTGGCCAGCTCAGATTTCTAAGGTTTACTAATATCTAAAAGGGCATTCACAGTACATATCTATAGCAACATAGACTGTGAACTTCTATGTATAAATTTTAGCAAAAAATTTAGTCAGCCCAGGTCACTAAGGTTTACTAATATCTGAACAGGGATTAACATTTCATATCTATAATAAGGTAAGACTGTGAACTTCTATCTCTGAATTATAGAAAAAAACTACATGAGATAATTTACAGGAATGTCAAATTTTGAAGTAGACATTCATAACATTCTATATATGGATATAGAATATATATATATATTTTTTTGTTTTTTTGCTTCCAGTGTAACTGAATAAAGAATACAGATCACTTTTCTGTCCTCATTCCTTAGAAAAATATTTCTACAGTAAGTCTTGTGTCTACTACGATTGAGTTGTTTCTTTAAAAGATTATCAGTTTTGTGGTTGATATCCCACAGCTGGTAAAAATCTATCAAACACATCACAATATAACTTGCAAAGAAAAAAGACTTTTTTAGAGGCTGCAGGAACAGGAAAGAAATGCCATTTGTTATTTGCATAAACACAAACTGGTAAAACTAGTCACAGTCCTGGTAGATGCATTTTTCAAATGTTAATTTTCAAAAGTTCTATAATATGAACAAAAGATACATGTTTACTTCCATTGTTCCAATTCTCAAGGGCAAATCTGTGTAAGAGTTGCCTTTAGCAGTTTTCTGGTCCAATTTAAGAGTCCAAGGCCCTTTTTGTATATTTGCCCCTCTGATGTACACATCTCAGATAAATTTAATTTAAAAGGAGGAAATTAGGGCTAAGATACTATATAACAAAACACAAGGATATACTCCTAAAAGTTGCTGTCCTTCCGTGGCTAATGCAGAAATAAAACTTTGGGATGTAGAAAATACCATCCAATAATACTAGCAGTGAGAATTATTTCTTCCAATAATAATGAAAAAAAAAATCACTGTAAAACTAGAAAGTAGAGTCATTGGAAGAACGCAATATCCAAAGATGCTTGCTGTACAATCAAAGGAAACACCTGTTATACTAATTCAGTTCAATAAGCAAAACATTCCTGGACATCCAATTGCTTTGGTCCCATCTGCTGGGCCAAACTGGACTTTGCCAGTTGGTAACAATGTGACTCCAAAGGCAAGACAAAAGCCCATTGGTCCTGCCAAATCAGTAACACTCATGATGCTGACATCTGCCCCTTTTAAGGGATATGATAATAGTTTTTTTTGTTGTTTTTGCTACATGTGGTCAAAATTGATACGTAATTCTTCTAATAAGGGTGGCTCATCCTCAAAGTTGTTTCCATTGAATGGCTGGGGTGAAGGTGGAGTAGATGCCTGAGTTGGCAGAAGAATCTTCCCAGTGTTTCCAGCTGCTGTGGCTGCCTCCTGTCTAGTGGAACAAATCAAACTTGCTTCAAAGAGTCACAGCCAGCGTACTTGTGTTTGCTGTTCCCCCTTCCTGATCACACAACTGCTGTGATTGGTCATCGATGCTGTAACTTGTGTGGCAGAAATTATTCGTGTTTAAGTTTTCAAAGCCTGACATTGCAAAGGATCAAAAAAGGAGGTGGTTGTGGTGGTGGTAATTGCTCCAGCAGCCCCCCCTTGTGTCCCAAACTCAATTGAGATCCCAGGGTCGTCATTGTGTCTATTTTCTGGAAACTATTTCCTGTAGCTTAGAAATACCTCCAGATCTCCCTTTACTATAAAGACAAACACCACCCACACATGCACCATTTTCCCTCAATTCTACTATAGTGCTGACCTCTCCCTCCCAACTTCTCTCTCTCCTTTTTTCCACCAAATATTCTAAAGAATACAAGAATTATCTTATCACCCAATCACTCTTGAATTCTTGCAAGATTTTGCTTCCATTATAACTAAATCATTTCAGGATGATTCTAGATTTTTACAAGGCTTTTGAAAATATATGCTATTCAATTTACCTTTAATGAGTATATGTGTTCTATGTTTTTTCTATAGCATGGAACTCACAAAAAAAGCTCATCTCTCCCAAGGGTCAACTGTCTTCCTTCCATCAGGTCACAAAAAGCCCAGCATTGTTCATTCAGTTGCATCTTTTCCTGTTAAAATTCTAGAGTTAAATACCCTATATTAGAATAATAAGAGCATCCTATGTCTTAGGCACAGTTTTCTATCCCTTTTTTACTATTTATTATTAATTTTTAAGCCTCTTTTCAATGTTTTCAGATTTCCAATTTTTACTGTCTGTATGTATTCATGTGCACTGTGTGCATTTCATCCATATATCCAGCCCCCAAAAGGAGAAGTCCTGGGAAATTTCTTTCTATCTGACCTTTCACACCCCTCCCTATATAGTCCATGACCTTCACCACACACTAGCTCATCAGTGGCTCCCAGCAATTGTATGGTTCAGGCAGGGCAAGAAGTGTGGTGTTGGGAGTAAGATGGGAAAAGGAGCCAAGCCACTGTTAATTTACCATGTTTCCAGAATTCTCTTCTTCAGAAAAATTATTATTATTTTTTTTTTGAGAGAGAATCTCACTATGTCACCCTCAGTAGAGTACAGTTGTGTCACAGCTCACAGCAACCTCAAACTCTTGGGCTCAGGTGATTCTCTTGCCTCAGCCTCCCAAGCAGCTGGGACTACAGGCGCCCACCACAACACCTGGCTATTTTTTGGTTGTAGTTGTCATTGTTGTTTGGCAGGCCCATGCTGGGCTTGAACCTGCCAGCTCTGGTGTATATGGCTGGCAGCCTAGCTGCTGAGCTGCAGGTGTCGAGCCACTTCTTCAGAAAAATTATAATTTCTAGTGTTATTACTGCATCACGACTGTAAAATTACAAGAACCCACTTTTCCTGATGTTGACAGATAGTTGGTTCATCACTTTCTTTCACAAAAAAATAATATACATGAATGAAAATCATATACTTTATCTGAATCAATCATATGGTCTCAAACACAACTGTAAATTCCTGTCTTTTACTGCTCAAAGAAACTCATGTTTTCTAGATAACAAAAATTCTACAGATTAAACATAGCTTGAGTCTAGAGGGAAATTGGATTTAGTTTAATTTCTGTATGTGTCTTGCTACATTTGATTGTTCTTATTTATTTTTTTTCACATTAATATAAGAGTACATAGGATTAAGTTCCATTGTTTGCAGTTGGAAGGTAAAGTTCAAATTGTAGTTGAGCCCTTCACACAGGAGGTGTGCCATGTACCCCTACATTCTACTCATCTTTATATATTTCATATTGAGCAAATTAGCAGAATTTGCACAAAATTATTTGATGCACCTGCAATCCAACGTTCAACAGAGTTCACCTCAGAAAAGTGATGATGGGGTGAATCCTGTTGATTAGGAGGTTAGTCTGTTATAATGAACACAAAGCAGTCACACAGATGACAAATCACACTTTCACATTCAGCGACACAAAAGACAGTCACGTATTGTTATGCTGGAAATGTCACCAGCCAATTTAGAAATGTTCAGAGTTTATTAACATAATGGATTTTCCTCATTTTGAATTAATGTAATTCCTTAGTTTTTAAATGCTTCTGCTGTTATCCATTATCACAATAGTCTGGTGAACTGAGTGAGGTGTTATTAACCACCGAGAAAAATGCGAAAATGAAAATCCAAATGTATTAGAATTCTCTTAAGTCAGCATTGAAATGAACACTTAATGTCTCTAATGCTTCATGTCTTGTTCAAGCCATTTGATGACAGTCTCCATTAGGGAATCTACTCATTAATGATTGCCATACAGAGGCCCTCACTGTGTCACCGTGCTTCGACCGAGTAATGTGATCTGTTCAAAAACAGAGATATATTGATTCAACTCTTTTACAACTTATAAACCCAAAAGGTCCTCTGAGTTAAAAAGTGAACTTAACAAGCAATAAAAATCTTGATTTTTAATTTAATTTCCTAGTTTTTGTCAATTTTATATTAACAAATGTCTTCCTTGTTATGTCAAAGGATTTAAAATTTTAAAAATCTTCCAATATAAATTTTGCATATTTTAACAATTTTGTCTCTGGATAGTTACACATTAAGTAAATGGACAGATGGGTTTCAAAAAATATTTCTCTAGTTGTATCAGAAAAGGAAAACTATGATGAAAGGACATGTAAGTAAGTCTGTCTTAATAGGGACCAGTTAAGTCTATTACCAGAATATTTCCAGTGTCAGTATTCTGAAAACTAGAAATTGAGCTTGTTTCCAGTGTAAATTTTGATTTACTTGTTTAGTGAATGTGTTATACTTTATTTATAAAGTTTATTTGAGAGTTAGATATAGCACAAAGTAAAATTAATTTTGTCATATGGTTCACTCTTGGTCTTTCAAAAGAACACTATATGCATTTTCTTAAAATTCTCTCATATTTTGTGTTCAACTGAGTATTAGTTCAAGCTGACACCAAGGCCACTGGGAAGACAAAAATAAGAAATTTTCTTTCTGCATTCTTAAAAATAAATGAGTTCAGGCAGTGCCCATACCTCAGTGGGTAGGGTGCCAGCCACATACATCAAGGCTGGTGGGTTTGAACCCGGCCCGGGCCAGCTAAAACAACAACAACATCTTCAACAAAATAATTGCCAGGCATTGTGGCAGGTGCCTGCGGTCCCAGCTACTTGGGAGGCTGAGGCAAGAGAATCACCTAAGTCCAAGAGTTTTGAGGTTGCTGTGAGCTTTGATGCCACAGTACTCTACTGAGGGCAACATAGTGAGACTCTGTCTCAATGAATAAATAAATAAATAAATAAATAAATAAATACAATTGAAATTTATGAAAATTAGGTATGGTTTATATGCTTACATAGAATAACACTGACTATCAATGGTAATTCCTGTATCTGCTCTGTATTTGCATCTGAGATGGGAGGTACAGAGAAAATACCTTTGTGATTTTGCATAGATATAGCTGTTCTTTTCTAAACTAAAATCTTACTGAAATTTTGAATTCTAGACTAAAAGGAAGCCCTAGGAATAATTTACACCTGTAGACATAGTGGAATTCAAGAGAGAGCTATCAATTCTGGAGCTAGGTGTTTGCATTTCAAAGGGGGAGATGGGGCTTAGAACTTTGCAAGTAGCTGTAGGTTATAAAATTAAAGAGACAGGGCTCGTGGATATTTCCTTACATTCCAAAAGGTTAGACTGTAGGTAGACCCCTTTTTATCCCATCTCAAAAGAGCAAAGGTTTAATTAATTTTAATTTTGTTTTAATAGGCAAGCTTCATTTTTTTTTAATTTTTATTTTTTATAGAATTTTCTTGTATATTAGATACTTGGACTAACTTCATTGCATCTCCTCAATCGTGTGGAGATTCCTCAATCCTCAGGGGTAGGAATTGTGATGTGGGGAGCCACATGATTGATATTTTCTTCGAATTGAAGAGTGATAATCTATCTCTGTTTCAAAAAACTTGTGCATGTATTCAGGACAAAATGAATGAAGATAAAATCTGAGTGAAATGCAATCCTAGAACTAGCATATTTCACATACACAACAATTCATAAACACAGACATTTACTGTGAGAGACAAGGTAGAGGGGAAATCCCAGGGAAGGTATTAAATCTATTATTATTATAAAAAGATCAAAAATATGTCATTCATAATATCAATACTTGGGAAATGTCACTTTCTTCTCTATGTTACCACAGCAACCCAGTACTACACTATTTATCATATCCTATAGTTACTTAATTGACATTACAATATTTAGATATATTAATCATTTCTTTTTGCTCTGGTAATTCATTTTGATCATATGTTTCTTCCCTGTTAAACTGTACTGTGACTGTGTCCTTAATGTCAAATAAGAATGCTAAAAAAAAAAAAAAAAAAAAACAAAGAAAGTTTAATTTTGTAAAAGTGTTTGTGTTCACAAAACTTAGTATTGAATACAAAAATCTCTGAGGCTGTAGAAGCATAAAGTCTAAAACCTTGGACAGTAAATTTAGTAGATCTACATTTCTAATCACACTTTCATTCAAACAGAGATCAACATCTCTGAGACAAAAACGAGAATTGATAGAGAAGCAAGAAGTTAGAATTTTCTCCATCCTTAATAAGAAGTTATTTCAAGGGGATAGATTTTGAATTAATGGAACTCCAGACGGGTTCAGAACTCAGACAGCAGAGAAGGCTTGTGCTTTGCTTTCTTGGGTTTTACAGAGAAGTCAGCAAGCCTCCTGGTGGGGCTGTGGTGAAACCGCAGTCATGAATGGTATCCAGGTAGATTAACCGGAAGGGTTCATAGAGTCTCTGCTGTGGTGTAAATATGTCTCCCAAACATTGGTGGGTTGAAACTTAGTGGTGGATGTGAAAGTTTTAAGAGGTGGGGCTTTTAGGAGGTGATTAGACTATGAGGCTCCTTCTTGATGTAAGGGGAGCTCTTAAAAAGAGCTTGAGGGAGTCAGTTTGCTCCCTTCTACTCTTTTGCCACGTGAAGACACAGCCTGTTTTTTGTCCGTTGTCTCTTTGTCATGTTTAGGACACAGAAACACCACAACATGCTGAAACACTGAGCCCTCTGACTATGCCAGCGCCTTGATCTTCAACTTCCCAGCCTCTAGAACCGTAGGACACAAATTTCTTTTGTTTTAGCAGCACACACAGACTCAGGCATTATCCTATTCTACACAAGTAACAGGAATGGCAGCTTCCTTTGCTAAGTTTCTGAGAGGGCGGAGGGTGTCATACAAAGGGACAGTGGGACCAAGAGGCCTGGAGGTAAGGTCAGAGATATGGCAGCAATCTGTCTCTACCGATCACCAAGCACACATAGGACAAGACGTCATACTGGGTGGAAATATGGAGAGATGACAATCAAGGATCCCTCATATGACACCACGGCACTACATGAATCTCTTATCCTCTCACCAGTAATTTAAAAACAGTCCAAAGAGCAGACAAGGAAACCCCATACGGAGATGACTTGGAACAGGCTAAAATGAACAGAATTGGCTGAGATTTAATTCCTGTCACTTGGTAGAATGGGGTTCAATGTAGAAAGTAAACTAAATAACAGAAAAATTGATAAAATCTGTTATTTTTATCATTATTGCACTTTGAGGTGGCTTCAATATCAGAACACCAGATTTATACAATTATATGCCCGTCCCAAATAGACTACATTCTCCTCCCAAAAAAGACTCAGTCACTGTGTATTTCTCTGCTTTTCCACAGATTTTCTGTGGAATCTACTTTGTTAAATAAAAGAATAATTAGGCAGTGATGAGGGAAGACTGATAATTGAGAAATTAGATGGTGTAATAAGTAATATATATTTATATATGATATATCATTTTTGTCATAATATTTTACAAAACTTAGAACTTAGTTTTCTCAGTTTCTCAAAATATGTAGAATTGAGAAATTAGGTGATATGATAGGTAAAACATGTTTGTTTACAATAGCTCTTTTCTGTCACAATATTTTATAAAACTTAGAAGTCTGTTTTGTCTTCATATTTCTCAAAATATGTAGTGTTAACCTGACCCTCTGTCTTGAAAATGTCATCGAAAATCCTTAGTGATAGCAATACCACAAGATGCTCCCAATTAAAACAAAATTTTCTCTTCAGTAAATATTTCTAGCGACTATATTATTTAGTTCTCTTATACACTCCTGTAAAAACAGGAAAAGAAATTTAGAAAATTTCATTTTCTATGTTTCCTTACTGTTTCAATTTAAATTGGAATCATAGGCCCTTTGAAAACTTTCTTTTGGATTCAATGTGCCAATTTCCTAGCCTATTACAGGAATAGATTTTTCTGAATAAGTAGCAAGGACTCTCCAAATGAGAAGAACCTGCTCATTCACTATAGAACATGTTGTGTGGGTGTGTGGAGGGAAGGAGGCGCAGACATATGCGTATTACAAAGATACAGGGTGCATAGCAACAGAATCCTTTTAAAAATGTAATAAAAATGACTTTGAAACAGCAAGTCTTTTCACAAATACTGTATCAATTTCCATAGACAGAACAGTAGAGCTTATTGTAATTTTGTAGAAGGCATTACTTCCCACGCTTAGGATATTTCTTAATTGACAGACATTTTCATCACAATGAGAATGTAAGTAGAAAAAACCACCATGAAATCAAACATGGGACTGTTTTTTTCCTTCTGTTTGGAATTAAAAAGGAACCATTTCTCTGATATATTACAGCTAATAAGTAAGAATGTGATTAGCAATTGATTGAAAATCAGTGAAGCAAAATGGCTCATTTAAATCACAACTATTGAATCAATCAAAGTTAATTACATCTCAACCAATATCAAAGAACAGTGTCAAAAATGGTCCATTGTGAAGACGGGCAGATTCAGAATCTTCCTACTCTATCAACATCAAATCATGAGAAATGATTTTTATTCCTCATACTAGAATTTTAGGACCTTATCAGGGGACAAGGTCGTAAAAGGGTTGGTGAAGTAGTGAGATAACAACTGATTCACTCAATAGCTCTGTCACAGCAAGGCACAATCACCAATGCTACAGGAACTTATTTTTCGAAAAATACAGAGGGGTCAAATCCTTCATTAAAAATGTCTTCAGCACAACTTAAAAAAAAAACAACAGAGCAATAATCTTTGGGAATATAGAAGCAAAAATCCTTTAAAAAAAAATACTAGCAAACTGAATTCAGCAGCCTATTAAAATATTAATCTGCCATGTCCAAGGGGGTTTCATCTCAGGGGTGCAAGGATGGTTCAACATACATACATTGAGAAATGGTTTCACTACGTAAACAGAAACAAAAACAGAGCTCATATGATCAGATTAATAGAGAGGAGGAGAGAGGAGGAGGGAAGGGGTGGAAATCTCTGTAACAGGTACGATGAACACTACCTGGGTGATGGGCATACTTACAACCATGACTCCATCATTAAAATGGCAACTCAGAAATATCTGAACCCCAGTAATAGTTTGAAACAGAAATAAAATATGTCCAGGAAGGGGGCCAAAGTGGTGGACCAGAAGCAGCCTCGATCATCTGAGGGAGAGCACCCGAAATCTGAAGAGAGGAGGCAAGAATGAAGTGAAGAAGTTAGAAGTGGGATGACCTGCTCAGCAGGATGGGACGTAATGAGGAAAGTGCCCACATGTGGGTAAGGGACAGAAGAGAGAATCCCCGGGCTCCAGGCTTCCCTGGAGGATGCCACAATCGGCAGAAAGCCTCCAACTGATACAGATCCTTGACTGATGGCGTGCAGCTGTGTGGCTCTGGAGAGAGGGGACCACTGGCTGGTGAACCCTGGGTGCTGTCGCTGGTGCAACTGTAATGTCTCAGCCCCCAAATGCTATGTCTTTCTGTGAGCGTTGCCTCCTTCTTGTCCTTGTGTGTGGGGGGAGTAGACGATCTTAATGCCCGTGTGTGCGCCATGGGTGGGTAACACGTACCCTCACTTTTGCTGGGGAATGTAGGCAGAGCAGAACCCCATGAGCTCAGCACCACTGCTGATACCTGGGCACTCCCACTCCACCACACTTCCCACAGGACTTAAGCAGAGAAGGTAGCCGTGCCTCTCGATGGCCCATGCCCACTTTCAGGGCAGCCAGACCACTGCTGCCACCACTGTCACTGAGGGACCCTGAGCAGGACAGAGGTCAGTACAGCCACCACTGGATCTGGGTGGACTGCATGCCGAGCACTGGTGCTGGGCCTGTGCACATGTCTTGCACTGTCTGCATGGCCTGTCTCAGGGCCACTTGGGATGGTGAATGCTGCGCACTGTAATCTGCTCCATCAGACCTGGTGCCTGGCCCCCCTAACGGGTCTGCTCCACCCTCTGGGCCCACTACAGCCTGTGCACCACTGTACCTAGTGTGTGTGCCTTACCCTGCGTGCACTTCACCTCGCCCACGTGCCTGGCAGCTCCCTTGCTCAGGACTGCACACCTGCAGGCCATTCCCAGCTTACCTCCATCCATCCTGCACACCCCCCACCCCAGGGCTTATCCCAGGGCTGGCCCTGCCACCTGGCCTAGTGACAACCACAGGCTTGCGCCTTCTTGTTTCATCCTCACATGGTGGAAAGGACAAAAGGGGCCACCGTGGTTTGCTCACATGGCAGAGGAGAGGAAAGGGCAAAGGAGCGATGCCTCTGCATCTCCTTTAAATAAGCCACTAATTTCATTCTCGAGGGCTCTTCCCTGGTAAAGCCCCCACCTCTTAATACTATCACGTTGATGATTACATTTCAACATGTGGATTTTGGCTAGTCACAAACATTCAAACCACAGAAGACAGTTTAGAGGCTATCTGGTATTGTGTCAAAGTCACTGAAATGGTTGCAGGGTGACCTGGATTGTGATCTTGCCTCTGCTGATTGGTAGCTGTGTGATTATTGATAAGCTCCATCTGTGACAATATCTCAAACTTTAATTTTCACACAGCAATCACTGATTTATAATTTTCATATCCCAGACACTACACAAGGTGCTTAGATTAAAACAATAATAAGGCACTATCTTGGAGCTAAAGGAGCTTGAAGTCTTACTTGGTGTTTTGCTAAGACACAAAATTATACTTGTAGATCGTTGGTTTTTAAATAATGCCTCTTGAAGTCTTAATGTCCTTTGGAAGATCTCGAGGGCCACTGATAGTACAAGGGTATGAGACAAAGAAAGAAAGGCTAGAAGTTAAACTGGTCAGAATCCAGGTTTTTGGTAGCAAAAATGCAGGTCCTGGGACGGACATCGTCTTCTTTAACACACACGATGATGCGCTGTGGCCAAAGACTCAGAGCAGCGTTCTATGTTCGTTCTTCCTCTTTTTCCCCATTTTCCCAGGCCATTAATTTCTTTCTACTGCTGATGGTGCCTTCTTCTCAGCAGCACGACCCTCTAATCTTTGTTGCATGCTACTAGAATGTGGTCCTGGAAAGGTGGGAGGCCTAGCTGATCCTTGCCTGCCAGCCCACATTGATGTGTTCTTTCAGGGGATCTGGGTCTCACAACACTGATGTAAAAAGTTGCCAGGCCTCTTAGCACAGGTTTTTGTGAACCCATCAGTCTTAAGCCTGTGGATGTAAAGCAGTCATTTAATTGATCCTGCAGTGATTGCTTTGGGCTCTCCAAGTCTCTACTTGGTATTTTCCTAGTTCTCACACTATTTGAAAGGATTACAATTTTTTTTTGCTAATACATTCCAGTGCTAGAAATTTTGGGAGCATGTTGGAATGAATACAACTTCACTGAATGAGTCATCAATCATTATTGCACAATCACTACTTAACTGTAACAATGTCTTTGTAGGACTATAAAAGCATTTACAGGTCTAAATTTAGTCTTCACTCTACCTTGAGGAGCCGTGATCAAGATCCATGACTTTATAAACTTTAAAAATCTTGGTATTCTTCAAAGTCTAGAGGACATAATCTATGTAACGTACTTTATACGACACTCAGCACATATTTGGTAGTCAACAAAAGTTAACTGTTTTATTATTTTCAAATTATCATATCATTATTATTTTTCAAACCCAATAATTTATGTTGTATTATCTTTTGAATACCATGGTTTCCCTTCCAGATTTTCTTTCTTGAATATTCTTGAGAAAATGTTTTATGAAGTTTAGTATGGTTTACTTAGCTAATGTTCCATTTGCTGATCCATATACATTCATGTTTAGTGTGATGAGACTACCTTTTACACTTTAGTTAGAATTAGGAGGTAAACCAACAAAATTTTAGATAATATTACATGTTACAACAGTGGGAGATAAAAACTTGGCTATGCTATAAAATCTTGGAGTAAAACCAACAGCAAGGATAGTTAAACGGAGATTGAGGAAATTGGAATTCCATGTGAGCCCTCAATTTTCTGTTTTATAGAAAGAGTGAGCTTAAGATACCTAATAATTCTAAGTGCTTGTCAGATAACAGGCCAATGAGAACCTGAAAACAGAAAATAAAACTTGTTGGCATATATTATACATGTGGTTCCCTTTGACAGTGAACATTCCTTTAATTCCTACATTAATTCTGTGAGTTATTTCTTATTCCAAATTTGCACATTTGTAGATAGACCTGAGGGAATGAATAATAGATAACAGGATGAGGAATAACTTTCATAGAAAGAATAATGAAGTTTAAAATTTAAAGCTTACTCCAGGAATGAGTTCCAAATCTTTAGGAACATATTAAAATTGATGGAAAATAAACTGGATAATTCATAAAGATTTATCTACACATGCAATCATATTACAGTCATCAAGAACCCAACACAGCATTTGTAATATAGTCACTCAATAAGTGTTGAAAGAGGGAGGGGCCTGTGGCTCAGTGAGAAGGGCACCAGCCCCATATACTGAGGGTGGCAGGTTCAAATACAGCCCCGGCCAAACTGCAACAACAACAACAACAACAAAAGAATAGCTGGGCACTGTGGCAGGTGCTTGTATCCCAGATACTCAGGAGGCTGAAGCAAAAGAATCGCCTAAGCCCAAGAGCTGGATGTTGCTGGGAGCTGTGACGCCATGAGTGCCACAAAGTGAGATTCTGTCTCTAAAAAAATAAAAATAAAATAAGTGTTGAAATTATGAATGAACTCATGACTAACTCCATTGAACTCGATACCTTTTTGTTATTTGGTTATTTTAGGTAAACAGATGGATAAAGAAAAAATTGGCAGAAGGCAGGTCAGACTCCCAAGATTTCTGAAAATCTCAGTAATAAGCTAAGGCCAAAAAAGGAGGAAAGAAGAGCCATTTTATACATTAATCTATTTCCTCTTGATTGTTGGAATGCAGCCATGGTTTTGTGTCCAAAGCTCAAATGTGTGCATATAAAAAGCTGAATCCAACTTGAACATAGTTTTTAATAATGTGCTAGGATAAGGCACTATACAAATTTAGCGTTCAGTAAGGGTGTCTGACTGCCCATTTATCAGATCTTAGTATTTTTAGTCATTTATTTCTTGGACTACAACAACTTCAGCATGTAATTGTAGAAGCACCTGAGTTACACATGGTGGTAACTTCTAATTTCTCAGTAGTCATCTGTCCTGAATGCCCCTCTTTGGTACCCAAAAAGATTAAATATATTTCAGAAAAAAAATTGCTAGACATCAAGGAACAACAGGTAACTAATGATATTTAAAAATCAATTAATATAAACATTGCTATGATCTAAATGTTTACATCCTTCCCAAAATTCAAATGTTGGAATCTTCACCCCCAAGTGATGACATTTGGAAGTGGAGCCTTTTGGAGAAGATTAGCTCAGGTAGGGAAAGCCCTCATCAATCAGATTAGTGTCCTTATACCTAAAAATCCTGAAAGAGCCGGCCTGCCCTTTCTGCCATGGAAGGTCCACCCGTTTCTGTTTTTGTTACCTTGGATCTGAGTATCAGAGTAGGATATTTTTCCTCAAGTTAAACATTTACAGACTCTCTTACTCTGTTTACAATGTTAGTAAAAAATATCATAGACTTTGTGGCTTATAAATTGCAGAAATTTATTTCTCACAGTTCTGGACGCTAGGAAGTTTAAGACCAAGGCACTAGCAAAGACTACTGTTTTTATTTTATTTTTTTTAACTTAATATGCATTTAAGGCTCTTGCATAATTTTTTCATGGCTTAATAGCTAATTTTTTACCATTGAATAATATCCTATTGTTAAATGTACCACAGGTTGTTTATTCACTCATCTACTGAAAGACATTTTTGTTGTTCCTGAGTATTAGCAATTATAAAGCTGCTAAACAAACATGTGTGTGCAGATTATTATACAGATATAAGTTTTCATCTTCTTTAGGTGAATACCAAGAGCTAGACTGCTGGATTGTGTGGCAAAAGTATGTTGAATTTTGTAAGAAACTGCAAATTTGTCTTTCAGTGTAGCTGTACCATTTTTCATTCCCATCAGCAATGAATGACAGCTTCTGAAGTTGCTCCATATCCTCACCAACTTTTAATGTTGTCAGTATTTTGGATTCTAACAGGTGTGCAGGTGTATCTCATCCCTGATTAATAATTTCTAACTCTCTAATGACATATGATGTTGAACATCTTTCCATGTGCTTATTTGCTGTTTATCTTCTTTCGTGAAGAAGCTATTCAGTTCTTTTGTCCATTTTTAAATCAAGTTGTTTCTTTTCTTGTTATTGATTTTTAAATGTTCTTTGCATATTTTGGCTAGCAATTTTTTTTATCAAATGTCTTTTGCAAACATTTTTTTCCTAGTCTGTGGATTGTCTTCTCATTCTCTTGTTCTTTTTTAAAATTTTAATACTTCTAATAGTGTTAGTAGATGTAAACACTGATGCTCAGAACCCAAAAGTTTCACTAAGCAAAGTAAACTGTAATTTGGAGATTATTTTCACGAACTTATTCAAAATGCCAAATTAATTTTCTGAAATTTGCCTTTTGCCTAAAATAAAAAGAGAAACTGCCAGAAATTTTAATTAAGTGATTATCTAGTCAGGCTCATTTAGGTTCAATTAACTTTAATATATTCACAAAATATTTATTTTATGAGAGTCCTTCCATTTAGACATTTCAGATTTAAATCTTCTTGGTCATGGTATGAATACAACTTGATTGGGCATGGAATTACTGGGTCACAAATGTTTTCCTTCAGTACTAGGTTGACTCTAACACATTTTCTTCCTGAATTTAGCATTGATGAAGAGCATGCAATTAACCAGATTATTGTATCATTTTTATCTACTTGGATGCAAGGTATTTTTTTATATCTTTTTTTAGTTAGACTCTGTCACCCTGGGTAAAGTGCCATGCAGTCATAGCTGACAGAAATCTCAATCTTTTGGGCTCAAGTGATGCCCTTCCCTTAGCTTCTGGAGTATCTTGGACTATAGATAACTGCTCCAGAGCCAGGCTAATTTTTCAAAATTTTTTTTTAATAGAGAGGGAGTCTCACTCTAAGTCAAGCAATCCACCCACCTCCAATTCCAAGAGTGCTAGGAGGGCAGGCATAAACCACTATGCTTAATCTCATCTTTGACCTAGCTATCATTCAGCCTAAGGTTATTTAGTTTCCATGACTTTATTTGAGTACGAAGATTTCTGTTGCTGTTGAGTTCAACCTTTATTCCAGGGGTGTCCAAGAAGAAACAAGGAATAATTTCTATTATTTTAAATTTGCTGAGTTTAGGCTTGTGTCTGATGACATGATCAATTTTTGAGGGTGATATGTGGGCTGATGAGAAGAGTGTGCAGTTTTATTAGGATAAAATGTTCTGTAGATGTCTGTTAAGTCCATTTGTTCTAAGGTCAAGTTTAAGTCCAATATTTCTTTGTTTAGTTTCTTCTTGGAGGATCTATCCAGAAATGATAAAGGGATTTTAAAATCTCCAACTATTATAGTCCAAGAAAATATCAAATTGTTCATATCCATTAGGGTCTGCTTTATAAATTGAGGAGCATTCAGGTAGGGTAATGTTAATGAAATCTCTTCATGTTGACTGTTTCCCTAGACAAATATGTAGCATCATCCTTGTCTTTCTTTTTGTTGGTTTAAATCTTATTATATCTGCAAATAAAATTGCAACCCCTGCTTTTATCTGATTTCCATTTGTCTGTATTGTAGATATCCACCCCTTCATCCTGAGTCTTCTTTAACCTTTAAGGTAAGATGAGTCTCTCTCTTATAGGCAAAAGATGGACATTTTACATCTTTTATGTTTACCTGGATAGAGCTGGAACATATTCTTCTTAGTACAGTATCTCAAGAATGGGGAAAAATGTATCCAATGTACTCAGTGCTATTATGAAACCAATATAGAATCACTTATACATTCATACGAATGATAAAACACAAATATAGTCCAGAAAGAAGGAGGGGAGAGGAGGGAGGGGACAGGGAAGTGGAGGGAGAGTATTTGGCAGAATCTCACCTAATGTGCACAATGCAAGGGTACATTTCAAAACAACTAAAGTATATTATAAGTGTCTTACCACAAAAAGTGAAGTGATGGTTATGCTATTCAATTTGATTAAAGCATTTGACATTGCATATCAAATCATCACATTGTATCCTATAAATGTACACAGCTATGATTTAATAAAAAATAAGTTACAAAAAGAAAAAAAAAACATTTGCATGAGAATGTTTATCATACCTCAATCCACAATTACCAAGATGTGGAAACAACCCAAGTGTCTATCAACTCATGAATGGATAAACAAACAATGGTACATGTACACCACAGGATACTATTAAACCATAAAGAAATATGGAGACTTTACATCATTTTAATTTACCTGGATGGATTCGGAGAATGTCCTTCTAAGTAAAACAGCATAAGAAATTTGGAAAAACAAGCATCCCGTGTATTCAGTACTAATATGAAACTAGAAGATGAAAAACTACATTCCCACAGGAGAGAAAAACACAATTAAATTCAAGAAGGGTGAAAGGGGGTAGAAGGGGAAGGGGAAGGAGGGGGAAGGCTTGGTAAGCTCTTACCTAAGGGGCGTAATGTAGAGGTATAGGGCACACCTCCTGGATAAAAGGCTCAGCCACAACTTTGACTTTACCTAACAAATGCAAACAATGTAACCTAATTTCTTATGTACCCTTATATTAATTTGAAATAAAAAAGAAGTGAGAAACAAAACAATAAATAAATAAGTAAATAAATAGGAAAAATAAGGCTTATTCTAGAGGCTGATGGCATGAATTAAGTGAGTTCATATTTGTAAAACACTTATTCCAAAGTCTGGCACAAAATATGCACTCAAAATTTATTTGACTTTTTATTATACATAATATTTTATAATGTTTCATTATATAACTTATAGAAAGGTCAGGATTTAGGTGCAAACTTCCTCTTGAATTTTATGATTATAATAATATCTATTAGTTAGATACATCTCAGAAAACATTCTTGATGCATCTAGTTTACAGGAGAAACCAATAGTGATGGTAAAAAAGAAAAATACAAGTGATACTGCTGCCATAAATTAAGAGAGTATAAAAGCAAGTTAAATTACACAAAGTTATTCAGAAGAATTTAAGAATGAATTTTAATATATTAGATCCAGATCATGATTCTATATGTAAAATAAGGACAAGAAAAAAGTGTGCCTGGACCAATGTTCAGTGAAGAAGTCTACCTCATAAGAGATCAGGTCTGATGCAGTGTTTCCCATACAGAGTGACACATGATAGTATTTTAAAGTCCCAATAATTGTTAGGTTATAAGTCATATCTCCACTTACTCTGCAGGGAGAGAAATGGAATTTTAATGGCTTATTAAATTGTATTGTAAATCTCCCAATGGGATGGCAATTAATTCATAATATTGGTTGATTTAGCAGTATAACTGAATATGTTTGTGTATCATCCCAATTTTATGGGATATGTCTGCACATAAATTTAAACTTCATTGACTTTCCTAGAGATTTACTAGGCTTCTTAGCTATTACTGACTCAGGTAGAGTACGCAATGAAATTCAATGCCCTCGTTGCTCATGACTATGCAAAGAGTACTTTGCTAGAATACTTTTATTCCATTCTATGACAGAATTACTGGGAAGTGAGGTTTACACCTTATGTTAAATTCAATTTCACTTGCAATTTCATCCTACCTGACATAAGTAACAAGAACTATAAGATCTATTGTTTCTTCAAAGGAAATAATGTAGTGAAAACCAAATATGTAAAATAAATAAAAAGGAGAAGTATTTTGGTGACCTCTGAGCAGACAATCAGAATTCCCTCCTGCTCGCCTGACCTGGAAAGGCCCAAGAGAGGTATTCAGAGAAGTTGGAATACAAACTACGGGTTTCTTGAAAATGGACCAGAGAAAATTATAGAATGCCATTTTCCACCTATGATTTTATTTCTCTTGAGCAATTTCAACTAGGATTGATTTAATGTTATTTCCAAAAAATATAATTTCCTTACACTCTAGTAATACATGTACTCATGTAACCTTTTTCTACTTATACAAAACTCATTGAAAGATCATATGTCACCGCTAAAAATAGCTATACATTTATCTTATTTATTTCTTGTTTTATTTAAGAGTATTATAAGAGTGAACACAGTTCACTTTGCACAGATTTATGACACATTTGTCTTATTTATTTCTTGTTTTATTTCAGAATATTATGAGAGTGAACACAGTTTGCTTTGCACAGATTTATGAGCATGTCCCTGACCCAGATGGCGTGCGTTGTATCCATTGGGAGTAAATTTACCTCTCTCCTGCTATACCTCACCTGCTATATTTTCTTTGATTTTTACTTCCATACGTGCATACCAGTGTTGGTTGATTAGTTCTAATTTAGTGTTGACTACATGTGGTGTTTGTTTTCTTATTCTTGCAATACTTTGCTTCCAGGTGTCCTCAAACTACAGCCCGTGGGCCACATGAGGTGGTGTGATTGTATTTGTTCCTGTTTTTTTTTTTTTTTTTTTTTTTTTTACTTAAAAATAAGATATGTTCAGTGTGCACAGGAATTTGTTCATAGTTGTTTTTTTTTTAAACTATAGTCTGGCTCTCCAACAGTGTGAGGGACAGTGAACTGGCCCCCTGTTTAAAAAGCTTGAGGACCCCTGAGTGGTTCTCAACCTTCCTAATGCTGCGGCCCTTTAATACAGTTCCTGTGGGTTGCGACCCACAGGTTGAGAACTGCTGGGTTAGAACAATAGTCTCCAGGATCAAATGGGAGCTCTAGCTTGAGTTCTTTGAGGTTTCTCCATACTTCCTTCCAAAAAGGTTGTACGAGTTTGCAGTCCCACCAGCAGTGTAAAATCCCATTACTGGACATCTACCCAGAAGGAAAAAAATCCTTTTATCATAAGGACGCTTGTACTAGACTGTTTATAGCAGCTCAATTTACAATCACCAAAACGTGGAAACAGCCTAAATGCCCACCAACCCAGGAATGGATTAACAAGCTGTGGTATATGTATACCATGGAATACTATTCAGCCATTAAAAAAATGGAGACTTTACATCCTTTGCATTAACCTGGATGGAAGTGGAAGACATTATTCTTAGTAAAGCATCACAAGAAGGGAGAAGCATGAATCCTATGTACTCAATTCTGATATGAGGACAATTAATGACAATTAAGGTCACGGTGGGGATGGGGGAAAGAAGAGCAGAGAGAGGGAAGGGGGGAGGGGTGTGGGGCCTTGGTGTGTGCCACACCTTCTGGGGGCAAGACACGATTACAAGAGGGACTTTGCCTAACAAATGCAGTCAGTGTTACTTGTCTTATTGTACCCTCAATGATTCCCCAACAATAAAAAACAAAACAAAACAATAGTCTCCAGTTACATCCAGGTTGTTACAGAAGAGACTAGATTACCAATTTTTATGGCTGAGTAATACTCCACAGTGTATATATATCACATTTTATTAATTCATTTATGTGTTGCAAAGAACTAAAAAATAGACCCACCATTTGACCTAGCAATCCACTACTAGGTATTTACCTAAAGGGCAAAAAATGTTTTATTTATTTTTTTTGGCAACTGCTAAAGTTTTCAAATTCTACTTTGGTTGATCTGATTTCTTTTTATAAGTTAATTTGCACTAGTTTAATTCATTTTGTAATTCTCACTCTTTTATACCCATTAAGCTACTGGGTGGTAATTCATTTCTCATTACAAAAATTTCCCTATTCATTTTAGCATATAAACTCAAAGGAAGATACATTTCTATAAAGACATGATGAGTAGTAACCCAGGGCTGAAGTGTACATGCTGTTGTGATACATCAACTGTAAAAGAAACCAATTACTTACAAACTCTGTACAAACGCAAATGGCAACATGACAGTCTCATGAGTTTTTATTTTGTTTTCTTCATACTGAGGATACTACCTATCTGGAAGGCAAGGGACTCTGTCTAATGTCTATCTCCATAGGATTTGAAGTATATATTCTCTTTTGTTTGAGCATGTTCTTTGACATAGCTTCACAACATGCTTTTAATTCTTTTTAAAAAGACAGATACATTTAGGGGCAAACATAAGAAGAAATTCTTAATGACAGGAATTTATTACACCGATTGAATGCCAATATCCAATTCAATATCACTTCAACTTCAGGGTCAATGTCAGACGAGGGATAACAGAAGGACCTCAGAGATAGTCACTGAACAGTGATTCTTAGGTAACCAACACTGATGAAACCAGTACTATTAATGAAAGAAGACGAAGAACCATAGCTACCTCAAAGAAGGATAAAAAATTACGGCAAAGGAAGAACACATCTGTATTCCAGGTAAAGAAATAGGCGAGAGATAAGAACAAAAAACTGAGACTGCCACTCACTTTCTTGATTATCTTTAAATAATAAGCATTCTCTGCAGAAGCTGATGCAACACATATAAATCTAATTTAACACAAAATTATAATTACATACATATCAAATTACCACGTTCCTCATGAATATGCTGTATATGTAAAGATTTCCAACAAAATATTAGCAAATAAAATTCAGCAATGTGTAAAAAGAAGTATACATCATAGCCAAATACAGTTTATCCCAGACATGTAAGGCTTGCTCAGTATTTGAGAGTTTATCAGGCTAAAGAAGAAAATATGCTATTGACATGATACATAATTATTAATCCTAATCATATAAATGAGTGCGGAAAAAACGATTTGACAAGATATACTACTCATTAATAATATCTTCTTACGTTTCTTAGAAAATATTACGATATAACTATAATATTTGCAAAGGACTAACACTTAGAATATGTAATGGGCTTACTTATCTCAAGTAAAATTAAAAATGTAATAATCCAACCAGAAAATGGAGAGGCAACATGAGTAAATACTTCACTGAATAGAATATACAGATGAAAAATAAGCAGAAGTAAAGATGTTTGACCTCACTAGCCATTAAGAAAAAGAAAATTCAAATTATTGAATCTTTACTTCATACCTAACAGAAAGGCTAAAAAAAAAAAAAAAAAAAAGTAGTGACAAAACCAAATCCTGGTAAGGGCCTGGAGAAAGCGGAGCACTCATACACTTGTGGTGGAAATATCAATAGTATGCAACGATAGGAAACAGTTTGACAATATGTTAACAAACACACAACTACATATTACTTAGCAATTACACTCTTAGCCGTTTGTCCTAAATGAAGAAATGGACGCTTATATTCATGCAAAAATATGTATGCAAATGTTCATGACAACTTTATGCATAACCATTAAAATTGTAAGCAACCTCGATGTCCTTTAGCAAGGGACAGTATAAACACTGTGGTATATCCATTTGGAATATAATTTAACAGAAAAAAAAAAAAAGAAGCAACTATTTGGTATATTATGCATAACAACTTGAATGAGTCTCCAGAGAATTACACTGTGTTAAAAAAAAAGCCAATCCTGAAAGTTTACATGCAGGATGATTCCATTTATATAACTTCCTTAAAATGGCAATATGGGAATGGGAAATGTATTAGTGATTTTCATGGGTTAAGAACGGAGGAGGAGTCTAAGAGGGAAGCAGTTGTGGTTACAAAATGACAACAGAACAGATTCCTGGTATATCATGGAATTGTTTTGTATCTTAATTGCATCAGTGCATCCTGGCTGTGATATTGTGCTATTGTTTTGCAAGATGTTACTATTGGGAGAAACTAGGTATATGGTACATGGTACCCCTCTGTGTTAGCTCTTACAACACCAAGGGAATCTCTAATCATTTTCAAATGGAAAGTTTAATTTTAAAAAGACTTCCCCGTCACTAGCTGAATGCTACAAATATATTTTATGCATAATGTGATATTTATTTTTAAGTGATTTTGACATTAAAAATTTTAATACAGTTTATAAAACTTTAGATCTTGCTTATAAATTAGAAACTGTTTAAATATTCCTATGAAAATAGTCTTCCTCCTTCTTTCCACCCACCAAAAAGAAAATGTGATGATAGATTGAAAATGGACTACAAACAGCCCAATTTGGCATTCTTTTGTTTTACATAAAACATAAAAAGGGTGTCGCTAGCCAACTGAAGCCAATTTGGTCTTCACACGATTTATATTATTTTTAGTTGATAATGACAAGCCCTTAAGTATTTTTGCGGAAAAGATTAGTTTCTTCTCCTAAAAACTCATTCTGATCTGTAAGAGTGAGTTTAGATTAAGGTGCATCAGTCACAAAGCCACTTTATAAACATTTTATTGGTGAGAAAGAATGCAACATGTCATTCAACATGTTCTGTGAGTTCACTGAAGTCTTATCTCTCTCTCTCTCTGCCTTTTCAGTTGTCCTGATGATATATTATATGAAATGGTTCAGTTGGGACAGGGCCTAACATTCTAGAGGCATGACTTTGAGTCTTCCTGATTGATAACCTTGCTATTAGAAATCCTCTGAAACCAATGTTGGTAATGGCCCCAATTAAGGATCAAATCTCCCTGAAAGTATATATTGCAAACTTCACTGGATTTCCTTTAAGTAATAGGTTTGTAGGAGACTGAGCACCAGGCTTGTAGGAACGGCCACCAGTTCTTGGGGGAGGCTCTGGGAATGGGACAATCTCCTGGCTGGCATGGAGATGTTTTACAGCCTGGAGACAAGGCTCAAGTAACTTAGTGCTCTAATGAGATAAGATGGGTAGCTGGTTAGAAAGCAGGTGTTGGACTGGGAACATTTGTGGTGCATCAGGGTGAGAGTCAAGACCATGGGGAAAGAGCACATACCAATCAATCCTTAAGCATGTAGTCCTTGTTCGTGGGGCCCCCCACACCTGCTGTATATGGTTTCAATGAAAGGCCACAGCGGAGGTTACTCGAGGCTCTTCTGTACCTCTGGGGAGTCCACCTCTTGCAAGCCTGTACTCACATTCTGTGTACTGGCTATTTCATACACATGGTGATGGGGTGCCATAGTGGCACTGACCGTATTTATTAAAGGTGTGGTAGTGTCCTAAACGCCTAAGCCATCCTACCTTTTAAAAATATTTTTAATTTTTTTTACTGCAATAAAATGAAAGGATCTTTTGAAGGGTCACCTATTACAGATTTTCTTCCATAGAGCATTTATTAATGTTAATAAAGTACAAAGGAAGGGGAAATGATATTCTTAACATGCAAATATAGTCTACATTTTAATGAGGAACAGGATCTAGGTGAGATATTCCAGAAAATAATATTCTACACCTGTCAATAGGAGAGAATATATTTCATGTTAAAGTTGCAAATAATTAAGAGATTTTTGCCAGAGGAGAAACAGGGGAGAAGGCGTTGGAATGCATGGAGTCAGAAATGAGGGACTCAGGTTTGGATCGGGGGGAAGAGTTTTTTCAAAATAAAGGGATAAGTAGGTTTTCAACCTACTTTCCTAAGTAGATTGAAAAGACAAAGAATCCAGAATATTAGGACTGGGGAAACTAGGAAACTAAAAGCTAGAGATAGGAGGTTGAAGATTGTATGAATCAAAAGCAACATTTCTAAAGCAATAACCCAGAGTGACAGCAGCTTGTGGTATGGTGAAAGTGGAAACAGAGATAGCCCTTGTTTATATGTACTGAAAGAAGGTAAATCTGGGATGGGGGGAGACTAGAACAGGCATAAAATAATATTGACCTTATCCCAGACATTGGAAGCAATACGGCCTCTTGGAAGATAAGACTATAATTCTAAGAGTCAAATATCACAGCTCTGACTGACAAACAAGGAAAAGAAACTTCTGGAAGAGTACATGTAATTATCAAATGAGCATAAGCAGTTTTCTTACACCTTGCTAAGTGATATTACTTTGAACTCGATTATATTACCTAAGTTAGAAAGTTGACTTTGAAGACTTAGATCAGCAGGTATGGTTTTGACATTGTAACCTAGCCAACTGTTACCAACATAATGAGGAAGTAATAATAAAAGATTGATCTTAAATTTACCAGGATGAAACTGGACACTTATTTTGTCTTATAATGAGGCTTTCTGAAGGTTGCTTATATGAACTATTGTAATATTAAATCTTTGCACTATACATTTGTTGTACTGACTGCAGACAGGACAGATACGTTCTGTCATCTGTTTGTGTTGTTCTCACTCTGGAGGTGAGAAATACCACGTTCTCATTCTGTGCAAGGGACAAAGGGTGAAAAAGGATGAACACTCTCCACCAAGCACTTGTATAAGAATACCTAATCCCATTCATGAGGGCAGAACCCTAATGACTCAACTGCCTCCTAGAAGGCCATGTCTCTTAATTCTGTTGCACTGAGAATTAAGTTTCAACATGCATTTTGGAGGGAATGAAAACATTCATATCACACCATCTATTATTATGAATCTGCTCTAGGGCTATACGCAGCTTTTAGGCAATCAACGCAGTCTAAAATGATCCCAAAGCATTTGTCCTGTTGACTGAAGCAGGAGACCTCTTAGAATTCAAGGGTTCTCAAACTTTTTAAACAGGGGGCCAGTTCACGGTCCCTCAGACCATTGGAGGGTCGGACTATAGTTTTAAAAAAAACTATGAACAAATTCCTGTGCACACTGCACATATCTTATTTTGAAGTAAAAAAAAACAAAACAGGAACAAATACAATCACACCGCTGCCTGTGGCCCGCGGGCCCCAGTTTGAGGACCCCTGTCTTACTCCAGGGTTACTTGGAGCCAAAATAAGTATGCTATCTCTGGACCTGCATTGGAGTGAAGTGCCTAGGCTGCCCCAGCTTTCAATTGTGCTCCCACCATGCAATCCTATCCTGGGGAACCTGGAAACTTGTGTTTAGTCGGGTTCCTCTAGCTCAGGCTATTTGGCATTCATTTCTGTGAAGAAGTCACTGATATTTCCATTTATAAAGTATGCAAGGCACAGAAGCCTGCTTAATCTTCTGTCTATGACAGGCCTGGGCCTAGTGCCCAAAAATTCAAAAGAAGACATGAGTGACATCACTTAACTAGATCCCTGTTTAGCCCAGGGAGGATCCTTTCAGGGACGTTATATCTTTATATAAATTTCTGTAGTTAGCAAAGCATCTCCAAAAAAACCATCAGGGGAAATACTAATTTGAATAATGTAAATACATTATGCAAAAAATCATTCCATGGTCAAATAAGTGGAAATTCTAGATAAAACTACTTTACTGAAGGATTGTCAAAACTTTTAATATGCTCCATACATCATGAATCTCAAAGAGGAGTAGATTTTACATATGCCACCTGTTCCATACTTAAGCGATTATATAATAAAATTCTTTGTTTGGAAAGGTCCATAAGGTTAGATTTCTGAGAATCGTCCTTCAAGAAACCCTAGGTAAGAATATCATTTTATTGTTCTAACGATCCCACAAGGGGACTTTTTTTTTTTTTTTTGTGCTCATGGCTATACACATTCTTTAATCTCGGCAAAAACAGCACACCAGTTTTAAGAATTGTGGCTTGATAAGCAATTGCTTTCAAACAATGTCAAAGAAAATTAAACTTCAGAATTACAAGTCATGCTTCCTGCCTTCAAGAACCACAGATTCTGCTGGGGGAAAGATGTACACAAAGTGTACGGTGATACAGATATACTTAATGAGAGAATGGAGCGTTGCCTGTGCCCGGGAGAGCTATGAAAACATTTCGGAAGACTGTACTTGGATTTTATGGTGTAATACGTATTCAGTTGGGGCATATTATCCTTGAGGATGCTCATTTGTCATTCAAGTGAAGATGTGGAGAAGTCAGCAGTGTAAAGGAGTGTGGAGAACACAGAGGAAATCTTGGATGCAGAGTAAGTTAGAAATCATCTATATGCCTTAAAGCCCTCAGTCTAGATGAGATCACCAGTAGAGTAGGTGTGTTCCAAGAAGAGAAATGTGCATGTACTGCAGGTCTTCAGCCCTGAACCATTAAGAGAATGAGGCGACCACCCGGGGGGACGTAAGGATGAGCTAATGACATAGCAGTGAAGCCAAGACAATGTTGAGTGTTAGAAATCAGGCAGAGAAGGGAGATGTGTGATGAGCTAACTGGTCTTGTTCTCTAATCCAACTACATTTGCCAACTTCTGCCAATATTGATCAGGCAGACCAAACGTACCTGCTTTTGTTCCTCATCTGGAACCAGGATGGAGTTACTGCAATTCTCAATTGTCTTCAGAGATTAGTAAGTAAAGTAACACAGGTCCACAATCCTTTCCAAATCTAAAAAGTTCTGAAAACCAAAAAGAGATTCCCCTTTCACTTGGTAACAACCTCAACTTCATCTGCCATTCACTATTTTTGGCAACGGTGTCTGGTGTGAAGTGATCAGACAATTTATGAACTTCATTTACCACTCAATGAGAATAGGTATACATTTTTCGGCCAAAAAATATTTCTGGATTTGATTTTGGCATTCCCGCCTTAGGCCTTTCAGCAGGTGCAATGTAACTTACAGTGGATATTTAGTATCTTTTCCAAATCAGAAAATTGTACATTCTGAATGACATCTGACTTCAGGGGTATTAGAGAAGTAATTACTGTTTTCTATAAAATTATTCGAGTTCCACATACATTTCATAGAAACACTCTAGTTTTACTGAAAATACATTAAGATTGTAATAGCTTGCTGTGTGATAAAATAATTTAATTTCCTACTCCCATCTGGACTTAATAGACTTTTTTTTTTTTTTTTTTTTTAAGGAAGGGTAATTCCCTAATTGCAAGCCCAGATATAAAGAACTTTTTAACTTATAATAATATATCCTGAATTTCCTGGCTCGTAGGAAAGAAAATTTGAACCTTACATTTATGGGAGAAAAAAGAAAACTTCTCCTTCCTCCCCAGAACGTTTGTGAAAGTACAATTCACAGTATGGCTGATTAAGAAGAGAAAGATTACAAATTTATTTACCACGCCCACCAGGAGAATCACAGCATGATTGCCCAATCTCCCAATAGGTACACACACTTACATACTTTTGTTTGGGGGGGGGGGGGATAAGAAATATAGATAATTCTGTTGAGGGGCAATACATGATTACTAGGGATGTTAAATAGATACTTGGGGGAATGAATGGGTTGGTCAAAGAGATGGACTTACCAATGACTCCCTCTGGAAATCAACCTGAGAGACCGGCATTATTTTAAAATGGATTGGGCCAGGTCTTGGTGGCAGTCTTGATTATCTTTCCTGTAATAGTTGTTGAGGTAATAGGAGGGAACAAAAAGACAAGTGTTCATCTTGGTGGGTCTCTCTGGTCTTTGAGGAAGCGGTAGAGAGGCCCCTTCAATGCCTTTTGTTCTCGGACAGCACTGAGACTTTACCTCTTACATGTTTCCATGGATGGAGCCAGAACATATTCTTCTTAGCAAAGTATCTCAAGAATGGAAGAAAAAGTATCCAATATACTTGGCCCTACTATGAAACCAATTTATAGCTTTCATATGAAAGCTATAACCCAATTATAGCCCAAGAATATGGGGAAAGGGGAGAGAGGGAGGGAAGGTGGGAAGGATGGGTGGAGGGAGGGTGATTGGTGGGACCTCACCTACAGTGCATCTTACAAGGGTCCATGTGAAGTTCAGTGAATGTAGAATACAAATGTCTTAACACAATAACTAAGAGGATGCTATGAAGGCTATGTTAACCAGTGTGATGAAAATATTTCAGATTGTAAATATTAATAAAACCAGCACATTGGACCCCATGATTGCATTAATGTACACAGCTATGATTTAATTTAAAAAAAAAACATAAAAATATAAAATAAAAAAAGAAATACTCTTTATGCCAAGGAATCATATTTTGTAATGAAATTTCCAGAGATTTTCCCCTTTATATAAAATCTGTATCAAGACATGGTCCATCAACCTTGCATGTCATTTTTTCTTTTCTTTTTTTTTTTTTTTTATTAAATCATAGCTGTGTATATTGATATGATTATGGGGCATCACACACTAGTTTCACAGACCATTTGACACATTTACATCACACTGGTTAACATGGCCTTCCTGGCAATTTCACAGTTATTGTGTTAAGACATTTACACCTGAGGTGCATCTTACAAGGGTATATGTGAAACTTAGTAAATGTGGAATGCGTGTCATTTTTTCAGTAGATACTTTGAACCTACTATGTACATAGTACTATATTAGGACTGGAGAGAAAAAGACTTTCCTAATCTCAATCTGGATGCTTTAATTTACACTTTCTACTCTTGTGGTATAGGGATAAATGTAGGGCCCTTGGAAGAAAATCCTGACAGATGAGGAAGACTTTTGGATACAGTGCATCTGCGTGGCAGAGTAGGGCTAGGGACACAGAGTCTGTATGAATATAGGACAATTCTTGGTCACCTGCGATGCAAATCTTCTTTATACACTTCTGCTAAGAAGGAATGTCCCCAGCAGACAGTACTCGTTTAAGATTTATCACTGGAATAGATGCATGCCTTTTTATTATAAACAAAAAACAGGGTTTATTTAGGGAAGGAATTGCATTTAAATAATTCGGTATTTTATGCATGTCAAGACATTTGTCAAGATTCTTTGCCCATAATGCTGAATTGAAAGTATTAAATGACACATGGTTATAAAAACTGCCAGAAAATTAAAGTCAGGAGACTTGTATCCTCATTTCAACCTTCTCACAAGCAGCGTGAACTAGGGTACTCTCAGTCTAAATTTTATCCTCTACAGAGTAAGAATAAAACTGTTCTTTGCCACTGCACAGAGTAAAAGTGGAAAATTTAGATGAAAAGATACAGTGAAACGAGTCAAAGTATAAAACAATGCAAAAATAAGACCACAAAACAAATTGTATTAGAATAAACAAGAAGTGGGGGTTATGTTTGCTCCACCTCCACATTCTTTTAATGTAAGAATTCTAATGTAAATGAAAGGCCTTATTTATAAAAGGCTAGAGGAGAAATAGAAAGGTCTCCTCCCTGGAGAGACAGCAGGGCACCAGAACACTGGAAACAATGGCTTTGAGGTCAGGCTTCTCAAGTTGATGGCTGCAGCCTGGGAAGTGTGGCGACACTGTACAGCAAAGCAGAAAAGACAGCAAAAGGTTGGCAGGAGCCCCTGTCCTGGAACAAGGGATGGCAGCAGGAGGCAGCTCTGATTACACCTGATATCCACAAGGACCCTCTGTGGCCCAGCAATTCCAAGAGGGAAAAAAGTTTTACCTGGACTCCTCCTCTGGGGGATTTTACGGGGCCAGAACTGAGTCATTTGTCTAAGTATCGCTGACTATTCTAGGGGAATATTTGGGAAGAGGAATACTTGGAGATAGGGGGATTTTCTTTTAGACAAATTGAGATTTAGATTGTGAATCTATGGAGTTATACTCAGCAATTGTCAGGGTTTGTGACATCCCAGTTATACCGTAATCTATAATAAATCGTTAAATTATTTTGCAGTTTTGGCCAAGCACAGTGCTTCACACCTGTAATTCTAACACTGTGGGAGGCTGGGATGGGTGAATTTCTCCATCTCATGAGTTTGAGACCAGAATGAGCATGAAAGAGACCCTGTCTCTACTAAAAACAGAAAAACTATCTGGGTGCTGTGGTGGACACCTGTAGCCCCAGCTACTTGGGAGGCTAAGGCAGGAGGATAGCTTGAGCCCAAGAGTTTGACGTCGCTGTGAGCTACGAAGACACTCTACTGAAGGTAACAAAGCAAGACATTGTCTAAAAATGATAATAATAATACTTTTGCATTTTTCATCATTTGATCATGCATTTTCTCCCTCTCTTTCATGAAAATAATGTGTGTGTCTCTCTCTATATATATTTACATCTCCAACTTTCACATTAACTATAAGTTCATAATGGCAGAGACCGTGACTTATTCATATTTCCATTCAAATTACTTACAGTGATACTGACTCATAATGGGACTAAATAACTTTCTGATAAACAAGACATTAAAACAATTAGTTCTATTATTGCAAAGATTAAAAATAGGTTATTTTAATCAATTGCTTTGTGTGTAAAAAAAGTCATTGACCTGGTTATCAATCTTGATTGAAATTTTAGGTTTTGTTTATTTGTTTACTAATCATGTGATCTTTGATAATTCATTTCATGTCCATATCATCTTTAATTGCCCATATACACTAAAAAAAATGTAAGCTGAACTACATATTTTCTAAAATCTTTTATACCAGGAACATTTCATGCTTATATTCTGAAACCAAGTACGCTTGTGTTAAGGAGGATGTGTGTTTGTGTGTTTATGCACAGATATGTGATATTATAAAGAGTACAGGTCAAATGGTATCAATCTGATCAAAGACCAAATTCACTATCAGTATTACATCTGTTCTTTTAAGGACACTCTCCTTTTGTTCTTCTCAAGATTCTATTGGCTGCCAGAAAAAATATTTGTATTTGCATGGTGGCAGGAAGAATCGTGAATCCATGTTTTAAGTTACTGGTGTGGTCTAGTGACACTGGTATCTATACCAAACACTGTCCTCCCTGTATTAGACCCTGAGGCTTCCTTGTTCTGACACTGTGCCTACTCTGCCCAGGGGTTTATTTCATCACTTGTAAGCACATTATTAGGCATATGAGAGCTCATCACACCATGTGTAGGTTGTAAGGAACCTGGGACACCATCTCAGCCATGGTGGATCGAAGAGAGGGCAGGCATCAGGTGGATTTGGCATCATGCTGACCATGTAAGTTTTCTAAAGGTTTATTGAGTTTCCTAGGCTATGGCAAAGAAGGCAGGAGCAAGCCTTATACTTATTTCTTATCTCAAAACACATCCAGTTGGTTTCCTCCATGAAACCTCTGTGGGTTTGTCTACCACACTCTCCTGTTCGATGCCCTCCAGGATTAACCACTGGTGGAGGTTGTGACCAGGTATACCCTTACCTGACCTCTTGTTTTCTGCCCTCATTTTCTCTTCTTTTAAATAGAAGGAGGGCTTTCGACTTTCATGTTTCATAGGGCCTTCACCTACATTTTAATTCCTTACTCGCCCTTATAGTTAAGGTGAATATACAACCTCATCTTGAAATCAGGGCAGTATTGGAAGTAAAAAAAAGAAGAACAAATGTTAAACTGGATAGAACAGATGAATAAAAGGTGAAAATCAAGACATTTCTTTGTCCTCACTCTACTTAAGTAAGATTATATGATTCAAGGCAACTAGATTCAACTCAATACATAAAAGGAAATTTTTTTTGAATTTAGAAGACCTCTGTCTTAGTAAAGTATGGATTATAAGAGTATTTGTCAGAGTCTGAGGCAGCTGCCTGTGTCTGAAAATGTCAGGGTATCAGGCAGCTGTGCCCTCAGTTCTTGAGGTGCTCCTGGTGGAAAAATGACCAGGCACCCCAAAGTGAAGCAAATATGAAACAAAATTATTTAGGAAGAGGAGGAAAGGTTTACCGAGTAAGAAGGTTTACAGAGGAATATATGTTCACCCAGGGATCTCATTGCCCTGGTAGGTAGGCAAAGAAGCAAGGAGGCCTGAGTTATGGCCACCAGTTCTGTGTGGATTACACCTAGCACGTGGTTTAGAGGTCACGTGGGAACCGAATTGTACTGTGCATGCAGACCTCCCATGAGCCTCCCTGAAAGTGGGGGTGCGGGTGGAGTGGACAGCAATGTAGATTTAAGCTAATCACGAGATAATTAGCTTAAAGCTGTTCTAGGTCAATTTCCAGACTCTGTTATGCCTGTTGTTAGGCCAGAGGGCTAGAATCTTCTACATCCCTTTGCAGTTGACATGCCAAGTTCTGATTGGTACATTAGTAGAGTGGTCCCTTCTCCCCAAGTGCGAGCAATTATCTCTCTTAAGGTGAGATGGGGGTGTAAGGGCCCTGATCTTCTCCTTTATTCCTAGGACAGCCAGATTTCTAGCTGTCTACTTAACACATTGTTTCCCTAAAGACTGTAACAGGTCAGCTTTTAGGCTCCATAATAAGTAAGGATAAGTTTCGTTTAGGCAGAAGCCATGTTTCTCTGAAGCAACACTAGCATTGGGTAGCATTGGGGGTAGGATGCAGGTGTGGGTATTATGAAGGTGGTATTAGAGAAACAGAAAAATACTATCATTTGATATTTTAGAAATATTTTTTCTTTACATATACTGAGAGCTAGAGAAAAAGGTTACATTTAGAAACAAATTGTATCAATTTTGTGCATTGAGAGTTTGAACAGTAGCATATGTTTCTTTTTTGATCTTATTTATAATTTGTTACATGTTTATCATAATTATCTTTAAAATTCAAAGTAATAGAATGATGTATTGAATTACTCATGTACAATAATTATTAAGTAATGAGGCTATTTTAATGCTAAGAGGTAGCATACAAAAACTGTTTTATTTCTATTCACATAAAATGAAAGATTCTGTTATTTCAGCTTTTAAGAAAGTAGATAGCGAAGTTAATTGCCAATCTATGATATATTTCAAATTTATTTTTCTGAGAAATGTATTGTCCACAAGTTTTCTTTTCTTCCTAATGGTGGTAGTCAGAACGATTTGGAATGTAAGTTGGTGAAGAACACAATTCTTTTTCTTTTCATACACAAAAGCACCTCTCAAATTACTAATAGAAGGAAATGCCCTGGTTCATTTTAACAATACTGTTTATTGCTATCTAGGTGGATAATTTACCAGAATTAGTGGCAGGGCATTCTCATTTTCATTATACAGTTTTGTCCTTTGTAAGGTTATATCATTACTTTCTAGACATACATAGATTGTGTTGGAAGACTACACATGGGTTGAAATGAATGGACTCTAAATTCTAAAGTGTCTAAAAAGTGCTTTAGAATGGGAGAGTAGGAAAACAGAGAAAAATGTAGGTCAAAATCATAATTAAGGAAATATTTGATAGTTAACAATACCTAGGTTACTGCAAAGTTTATTATAAAAAGCATGTGGAGTTGGAAAGAGTTACAAAACAATACAGAATCAAAAGGTACAATTAATAGCAATTCAAAGCCCAAAGAATAATTATTTTATTTAGAACAAGTGAATTATACTTTCAAAAGGTCAGAACAATTGTAAATTAGAGGGAAAAAAATGTTAAAGAAAAATAATATCAAAAGAGCAGTCATCTGGAAGATACTCTGACACGGTTAAACATAGGAATAATATCCAGTTTCCATTTGGACATTTACCAAAAGGGTCAGAAGTATTGAATAAAGAGCATGTATAATTACTTGTTTAACATGTTGACTGCAACACTACAAAAAAAGTTTTTGCTTGGGGCGATGATGTTTTATGAAGTCAAGATAGGTCAAGAGACCCATGAGTTACACATGCTTCATGAGGCCCTGGGCCCTAAACCAGCATAAGGTAAATACAACTTACATTGCAGTTAAACAGGCTAAGAAAATCTGGGTGACAGGAAAGGTTGGGAGATGGTTACTCGGGGAGGGGAGTGTTAAAAAGATTCTATAGGTTAAAATGTAAGAAATCTTTGCAAAAGAAGATCCAAAATTGGATTTTTATTCACCTGCTCCCTATATCATTTCACAAAAAATAGAATGAAACATTTAAAAAGATGGGAATAAGATTCACACACAAAAACAACATCCATTTAGAGCCAATTTACATTGATATACTGCCCTTTTAGAACCAATTCCTGTCTCCCATGCAATTACATAACCAATTTTCCAAAGAAAATTTGAATCATAAAACCAACTACATTTGCTATCAATAAATAAAAATAAGAAACAATGTTTAATTATAATAGCACATTTCAAAGCCTACCCAAGACAGTTCCCACATATCTGGTGACAAATTTTCAGACCTGATAAAATGTTTATAAGCCTTTCTGCGTAACAGTGAAATGTACGCGGCTTAACTATTTTCTTTTTAATTAGCAAAGTTGGAGCAAGATATTTTTCTGCTTCTCTAGGCATTTCAGAGCCATCAGTAAATAATGAAAGATAGAAAATGGAAAATGAAAATAAGAAAATGGAAAATAAAATTTCCCACAAAATAGAAACACTGGCAAAATGTTTACTTAATATGGATTTTGTATGCCCATGATATTTTCTTTTTTGAAGGTAATTTGTATTCCTAAGAACTCTATAGGGCTTGCGAAGACAAATTGTCAGTCGTAGAATCGAAAATCTAAGCAACTGAATCCAAATGTTCCCCAAGAAATTAGAGATAAGATAAATGGCATATTAAATTATATGCTATATATAGAGAATTGATACACACAAAGCAGAAACCAAATGCTGCTAGACAAGGTCACTGAATAGTTAGATGTACACAGACAGTGCTGTGCATAATTCCAAGGGGCGCCATTCCAGCAAACAACACCTGTTATAATTGTGCTGTGCAAAAACTTACCCACTCATGGCTTCTCCAACAATTTCTATTTTTTAAAGAGAAATCATATTTTCCAGTCCTCTTTAACCAGGGATTACTAAATATCACAGCATTTAATTTTGTTTCAGAATTATATTACCTGACCTGAATAGGCTAAATTCAATGTAGCTTATCCCCAAGGTGTTTCCTGGCCACGCCAACGGGTATCCCAGGGTTTCAGTTGAATTCAGGATGAAGTTACCTCACCTCATTTCACTCCCCTCTCCACATCGTGTCACAGTATCCCAACCTCAAATTTTCATGTGATTTACACAGTGGCCCTTCTCCTCTCTCCAACAACGACTGCCATGTCTCCACTGGATTGTTTGGGGAAGAAACAATGGGAATTATCCCATTCCCAGCTCTCCACAGCCAAATTGAAACCTATGTTGACTTTAACAAAGCAGAAGGTGGGTAAATAGCAGGGACCTATAGTAAATTAAGCAAAACTTACTTCCAAGAGCAGACTTGTCCTGAGGTCTCTTGCTTGCTACAAGCATCCATGAGCATCTTCTCCATGTTAACTCCACCTGGAAGCTACAAAAGCAAAAAAGAGGACCAGTTCTTTGTTTCATATCAGTTCTGTGTAGTTTAGGGAACATAACGGCACCACTCCTAAATCCTTTGAGATGTAGAACCACTTGGAGACTAGAAGGTTTCCTTTTTTTTCTCTATCTTCTGTTTCTTCCCAGACTCATGGAACAAGTCCCTCTCCTCCACTAGCTTTAAAAAATCCTCTCAGCTCAGGATCTTATTTGTCTAGAATGAGTGACAAATAACAGAAACATCAAATCTCTTAAAGAAAAACTTCACTGACCTAATTTATGGGGATATGTTCCAGCCCCATGTCTCCCAAAGACAATTTTTATGAAACAGTACAACACAAGCCCATTGTAAAATTTCTAAGTCTTGTT
The DNA here is from genome assembly GCA_963574355.1 of Loris lydekkerianus. Classification (NCBI taxonomy): domain Eukaryota; kingdom Metazoa; phylum Chordata; class Mammalia; order Primates; family Lorisidae; genus Loris; species Loris lydekkerianus. The sequence goes on from CAUYPK010015581.1 coordinate 38,674, forward strand.
CCTGGTCTCTACATTGAGGCTTGTATGCTCATGATCACCATGTTTGCTTGATATTATGCAAAAATGTCTATCTTCAGGGAAATTTGTTCTTTGTTCTATTGAGTACATTATGGTAAGTGATATTAACTTGGAAATATAAAAGACCAATTGGCCAAGTTAAGGCTCATTAGTTCAAGAGTCTTTGAAAACCCAAAGGCTTAAATATCCCATTTCCATACTATAAAGTTTAGGGAGAAATATTATGCAGGAAAAATAAATAGAATACAAAAGAAAACTCAGTTTGAACTTTAGGCACTGCCATCTGTATGACAACAATCAAAAAGTGTTTTCTGTACTTTAAATTCAATTATCTGAAAGGGATTCGTATTCTTCAAATTATGATCAGACCAATTTCACTAATGAATAGAGACGCAAAAATTCTCAATACAATGCTACCCAATAGATTACATCTACACAGTAAAAAAAAAAAAAAATCATTTATTATTCCGTGGCAATGATAACAACAAAAATAAACAAATGGGACTTAATTAAACTGAAAAGGTTCTGTACGGCGAAGGAAACAACAACCAGAGCTATCATACAACCTTCAGAATGGGGAAATATATTTTCATATTATGAATTTGACAAAAGCTGGATAACTAGGATCTCTAGAAGACACAAATTAATCAACAACAACAACAACAACAACAAAAATGTCAAAAATTTGGCAAAAGCTGGATAACTAGGATCTATAGAGGACTCAAATTAATCAACAACAACAAAAAACAACAACATATGTCACTGAGCAAGAAAGATGAATAGAACCTTTTCTAAAGACTGATGGCTAATAAACAAAAAAATGCTCATCATCCCTAATCGTCAGAGAAATACAAATCAGAACTACCCTGAGATATCACCTAACCCCAGTGAGAATGCTCCATATCACAAAGTCTCAAAGCTGCAGATGCTGGTGTGGATGTGGAGAGAAGGGAACATTTTTACACTACAATCTAATACAATCTTTTTGGAAGGAAGTATGGAGAATCCTCAAAGAATTCAAATTAGGTCTTCCATTTGATCCTGCAATCCTATTAATAGGTATCTATCAAGAAGAAAATAATTCCTTTTATCATAAGGACATTTGCACTAGACTGTTTATCACAGCTCAATTTACAATCACTATAGTGTGGAAACAGCCTAAATGCCCCCCCAACCCAGGACTGGATTAACCAGCTGTTGTATACATATAGCATGGAATACTATATAGGCACAAAAAAGATGGAGACTTTACAACGCCTGTATTAACCTGGATAGAGTTGAATTACATTCTTCTCAGTAAAGTATCACAAGAATGCAGAAGGAAGAATCCAAGGTACTCAATTCTAATACGAAGAGAGTAGATGAGGTAATACAAGGTGAGGGGTTGTAGGGGATGAGCAAGTGGCAAAAGAGGAGGAGGGAGGTGGATGGGGGGGTCATGCTGCACGGCACACCTCTTGGGGACAGGACACAATTAAAAGAGGGACTTTATATAACAAATGCAATCAGATGTAACCTAACTATTTGTACCCTCAATGAATCCCAAACAATAGAATTTTAAAAAATAAATAAAATTATGATCTGATATTTTGATAAAACATTAGTTTCATCTTCCATTCCATGAGAAAATGTGCCCACGGAGGAAAGAGGGCTTTGAAAGGATGGACTGAACTGATAGCTTTCACCAGGAAAGCATAGGTCTTTTTTTCTACAGCACGCATCAAGGACTTGCAAGAACTAATACCAAAAAAAAATTGAGTTTGAACTTTTGCTTTTGTCTGTGAAATCCATATTTTATATTACAGTGATTGCCAGGAGAGCTCTGAAAGCCTGACAGATATTAAAAAATAATACAGGTAATACAGTGCTCTTCAGAAGAACACTTCTCTAAGAATCCTTTCCTCCATGCAAAGATATTATTAACTGTAAAGTTAATCTGGAATTGCAAAGATTTCAATAAGAAAGATAACTGTCAACACGTCCATTATAAAAGCAATGTTGCTTCATTTTTCTAGATTTAATCACATCATTTTAAGACCATGTGATGTGTGAAAGGTAAGGATGGAGATTGGCTGGATATTTGATTCTCAATATATAACTTAGAGACCATATAAGGATTGTTTTTTGCCATAAATGCCCCCAATAATATATACGAATTACTGTATATCAGGCCTTGAGTGCTATAAAATTCCTGAATGTTACCAGTTAGATAATAGCACATTTCATATGAATGAATGAATAAGATGCATATTGAATGAACAATTTCTGTAGTTAAGAAAATACAAGGGAAAAATCTGTCAAAGTGTTGTTTAAAGAACTTGTGATGTCATTTGCCAAGCCAGGAATTCAAATCCTCAATGATACTTGGAATGTTCATATGGCAGGGTCCCATTGCATCTCAGATGACTGATATTTCATCGGTCTTCTCATTTTTATTTTCTGTGTAATGGTCTCTTGTTATTTCCTTAACCACCCTAGGGATGGTCCCAGATGCTATTGATATGTGACTTCTTTATTCCATCAGGTGTATATTTTCTTGGGACGCTACAGATGCACTGTATCCAGTGTAAATGGAGAGAATATCCTCTCCTTGATGTCATTTATTTTTTAATCAAAAAATTTTATTGAGACATAGTAAGTATACACGGGGCATGGTGTGATGTTTTGATATACACATACATTGTGTACAAATCGAAAAAGGCTGTTTAGTATAAAATATCCACCATTTCATACACTATCATTTCTTTGTGGTAAGAATATTAAAAATTCTCTTCTTCTAGTTATTTTGAAATATATAGTATAATACTGTTATTCATAATATACTGTTCAATAGGTCACCTAAACTTATTTCTCCTATTTAATTGTAACAGTATCTACTGACCAGTCTCTTCCTATCCTCTCCCCAGCCTCTGGTAACCACTATTCTACTCTACTGTTACAAGATCATCTTTCGATTCCACATATGAATGGCTTATTTAATAAGTCTTTCAGATTCATCCACATTGTCACAAATGACAGGATTTTCTACTCTTTTATGGCTGGATAACAATCCATTACATGTCTATATCTATATATAGAGATCATTTTCTTTATCTATTAATCCATTGATAGACACTTAAGTTGGTTCCATACCTTGGCCTTTGTGAATAATACCTCTTCAACATACTGATGTCACTTCTTTGGGATATATATTCTTTGGTTGTTGGATTATATGGCAGTTCTATGTTAAATGTTTTGAGGCACCTCCCTCTTGTTTCCCATAATGGCCATAATTAATCTATATTCCCACCAACAGTGTATATAAGAGTTCCTCTTTCTCTACATTCACACCAGGCTTCATTATTTTTTTTTTTTTTTTGGGGGGTGTCTTTTTGATAATAGCCATCCTAACAGCTGTGATGTGGTATTTCATTGAGGTTTTGATTTTCATTTCATTGTTGATTAGTGATGTTGAACACTTTTCATACCCCTTGTGGCCACTTAGAAGTCTTCTTTTGAGAAATGTCTATTTGGATGTTTTGACCATTTTAAAGATCAGATTATTGTTTCTGAGTTTTTTATACTTTATATTGTGAATATTAACCCCATGTCAGATACACAAATTATAAATATTTTCTATTTTGTATATAGTCTCTTTACTCTCTTGATTGTTTCCCCCACTAAGCAGCAGCTGTTTAGTTAATGTAATTTCATTTGTCTACATTTGCTTATGTTGCCTGTGCTTTTAGGGTCTTATCCCAAAAATCCTTGCCTAGACTAAGGTTTCTTCTAGTAGTTGTATGGTTTCAAGTCTTAAATTTGTGTCTTGAAGCCATTTTGAGTTGAATGTTTTATATATGATGAGAGATACGAGCCCAGCTTTATTCTTCTGCATGTGAATATACACTTTTCTTAGCACCATTTTTTTTTAAGTGACTATACTTTCTCCATTGTATCTTAGCATTCTTGTCAAAAATAGGCTGGAAGTCAGCGTTGTTCTTTTTGCTTAAGAATGCTTTGGCTATTTGAAGTCTTCTGTGATTCCATAAAAATTTTAGAATTGTTTTTTCTGTATCTGTGAAAAATGCCATCAGTATTTTGAGAGGGATTGCATCAAATTTGTAGACACATTAATGTAAGGCATTGCATGAATCCGAGGTTTTGATGAGATGATAAAGGAATATATGGAATATGCTTTGTCCACCTCTTGTGCTAACTGTGCCCCTACAACGCATTCAGTAGGATGTGGAGGTTAATACATGGTCTCTGGAATCAGATCGTTTTTGTTAAAATAAGAGTATGGAACTTTAGATGATTTTCTTACTGTGTCAATGCTTAAGTTCCTTTACGTGTAAAAAGGAACATGAATAGGGGTGGCACCTGTGGCTCAAAGGAGTAGGGCACTGGCCCCATATGCTGGAGTTGGCAGGTTCAAACCCAGCCCCGGCCAAAAACTGCAAAAAAAAAAAAAAAAAAAGAAAAAAGAAAAAATAGAAAAGTTATCTGGGCATTATGGTGGGTACCTGCAGCTACTCAGGAGGCTAAGGTAGGAGGATCACTTGAGCCTCAGAGTTTGAGATTGCTGTGAGCTATGGTGAT
>CAUYPK010015583.1:0-19993 GCA_963574355.1 Loris lydekkerianus
GTTTATGATGGGTCAGTCTCCACCAGGGTCCTCAAATCCTCGTCCTGGATTACTCTAGATCTACCACTTCGGGGCTCATCTTCAAGGCTAAAATTTCCGGAACGAAATTTCGCAAACCAACGTCAAGCAGTGCGTTCATTAACACTATCATTGCCAAATGCCTGGTTAATTTTTTGGGCTGTTTTGGCAGCACTTTGGTTCAATTTGAATTCGTAGAGAAAAATTGGCCGAAAATTGTTTAATGACATCATATAGTAATAGGCTGAAAAGAATAAAAAAAATTAAAAGTAGAAAAAATAAACATCATCAATGTATAGAGTACAAAATTCTCCATCGATCAGTATATACCACGACACAGTAGAATAAATATTTATTGAGATATGGAGCTACAAAAACACATGACATTAAAACGGACAAAACTTTTGAAACAACTAATATTTGGGTGGCTGATGCAAGAGGATCACTTGAGCCCAAGAGTTTGAGGTTTCTGTGAGCTATGACGTCATGGTAGTCTACCAAGGGGGACAAAGTAAGACTCTCTCTCTCTCAAAAAAAAAACAAAAAAAAAAAACAAAAAAAAAACAGTGATTCAGTCTCTGTAGGATCTGAGAACCTAATGAAATAGTCAATCTCTTTTCATAAACATCCTTATATGCACAGACACTATGTCACTGTAGAGTCATTGAACCCTGCCAATTCCAGAGGGATCCTGGATCCTCTGAAACTTCTTAACTCAGCTAATAAAGGTCCATAAAACTCCTGCCTAGAGTGGGGATTATAGAAACGGGGAGATGGAGAGAGGGCCGAGAAAAGCTACTCAAGTGGAGCCAAAAGCCTGGTACCATAAAATACCTCCAACACTTCAGGCACTGACCAGGGAGCCTTTAAAATTGCTTCCGTGATAATCAACCACTGATTGCATCTAGCTAGAGAGGGCAGTCAGAGAGCAGACAGGAGCAGGGATTGTTGGATTCTGACCATGACCCACTCTCCCTGAGTAACAGAGCCTCCTTGCCCATGCTCTTGGCTAGTGACTTGGGTAGGGCACTCTCCGTCTGGCTCCAGGGTTGTTCATATGACCTGGCCTGGGAGATAAAGAATCATATTCTCCCTGCCTGGAGTATATGCATCTAAGATGAGCAGAAGAGCTCCTGGGGCTTCTGCTGAAACTAGAGAAAGAGGTATGTTCTTTCTACCAGGTTGCTAATTGGTAGGATGCAAGCTTGAAACAATTGCCTGGTATTCTGCCAACTGATTGGACAGTCATCTTCATAATAAGCCAACATACAGACATAGCAGCTGAGCAAGAAAGAAACAAGTTTATTTGAGTTCCTGCTGGATCCAGCTATGCCTGAAACAGTATATCCCTAAACTTTTCATTTACATCAGTAGAGAGTAGCTTTTTTTTTTTTTTTTGCTTGTGCCAGTTTATATCCAATTTCTATCACCTGACACCAAGAGAGAGCGCAGACTAAAGCTGAGGACAAAAGTACACTTTGAAAGAATGTTGGAGGACCCTCACTGCCTTAACAGGAATGTTGTGATGTCTGGAGTATCCTGCAAATAGAATCAGGACATCTTAGAGCAGGAGCTGATTTCACAGGTTAACCAGGTCCAAGGTACAGATTCCTCCCTCATTTGGTATATAATGAAACTAAGGCCCTGGGGGACACGCTTGCCCAAGATCATCTGGCTGGCCAGCCATCAACACTGTCAGCTCTGTTGAATGTCTTCCACTCTACCACTTTGCTAGAAGGGCCAGGGGAGTAGATGGAGAGCCAGCAGGGCTGGGACTGCAAAAGGCAGGGGGCATCCCAGAGAAAGGAGCCTCCAATGCTGAGTTTACATGTGGTCCTTAGGAATTATAAATGATATGTGATTAAAAATTTATATTTTAATAAAAGAATAAAACTGGCATATCAAATTGCCATTTTCACAGGTAAATTGTCTTTTAGGAAAAATGTATCTTAGTTTAAATAAAGTGGGTTGATTAAAAGAAAACATATTAGGTAAATAACAGTGTGGGTGATAGTCAAAGATAAAAAAAAAAAGAAAAACCATAAAAGCAGGGCAAGGATGATGAACCCCTGAAAATCCCAAGGAAGCTGAAGCTCAGAGGGGAGCATGGAGATAATGCTTCTGTCCGGCAGCCTCATGACAGGCTCTGCCTCAGGTCACACCAACTCTCCAAACGTCCATTTCCACCTAAAATTTAGATGTATGGTAGGTGACTCATCCTGTGTAACTGCATTTCCTGTCCTGAATATTTTTTGAAATGATTTGCTCCCCGTAATTAGATCCTGCCTGTATTCTTTTTCCTCTTTCATGGCACTGGGGAGCAAAGGCACCAACCTCTTAGACAGCCCGGTGCTCCCCAGACTCAGCTCCAGACGCAAACATCCCATTACTCGCTGTATTCATCATAAATCTAGACTTAGTCACCAATTATCTCTATTTAGTCACCAGAAATGTAGTTATTAATGGCTGTCTGACATAAATTTTGCAGGGGTGAGGGTGGCTGAAGGAGAGAGGAAAGAACTCATCTTTAAAATTTAGCCATATTAAAAAATAAATAAATAAATACATAAATAAAATTTAGCCACATAAAATGTGGGTTCTGATAAAAGTTAGCAGTGCAGAGAGTGACGTTACCTGCCACCCCAAAGGGCCTCCTCAGTCCCTGCGTGCACTTCTTTGTATTAGTATCCTTAAGATCCATCTTCCCAACTCGAACTATTTGACAAATCAAGTAAATTTTATCCCTGTTGAGGTCTTTATTTCCAAGGTCCTGTGGGGCAGGAAACAAAAGAGTTACACACCATGTGCTGAATGGGAAAAAGTAGGAAAGAAAATCTAGTCATAGTGATTTCTGAGCAATGCACTAATACTTGGGATTCACGTACCAATCATACAGTCGGTCTCAGAAAAGGTAGGAAACAAGGCTCTCACGCCCATTTCACAGATAAGAAAGGTGAGGTTTGTAAAGGACACTGACTGGCAGGATTCTAGTGCTCAATGCCAATTCTTCCACCTCAAACTGACAGGAAGAGAGAAGGAAGTGCGGTATCAGCTTTCCAGGCAGGGTTCCCTACATGCAAGGCGATGGCGCCAAAAATAGCATTTGCTACAAATGACTCCATCGGTCCCATCACTGCTTAGCACCTCTGAGAGAGAAGTCCAAAGGAAGAGGGAACACAATAACAGCTACCATTTACCGAACACCTAGATTGGGTTGGGGTGGTACCCAGTGACCCCAATGTGTCAGAGCTCATAACACTAGTGATGACTTCTAGTGTGGACTGAAGGCCCGCTGCAGGGTGGGGGCTCTAGCCACTTAATACTCACTCTGGGCCCCTGGTTCACAGATCTAGCTCAACACAGGTGCTTCCACTGTCCCGTGTGGAAGGGAACAGGGGAAGGGAACATGACAAATCATTTACTGGCTTGTAAATCTTCTACCCAGAAGAGATGCACACCCTTCTGCTTGCATTTCATGGGCCAAAGCAAGGCAAGCCAAGGCATTTCTTTACTGCTCTATAAACACACAATGGCATGCCTAACCTGAAGCGGGGCAGGGAACTGCACTTGGCTGTGTGGTTAGGAGGAAAGCAGAAACTCATGAACTGCACTAATGTCCCGTGCGCGGGGCTCAGTGGCTCTGACATCATCTTACGTGAGCCCTAAAAACTCTCTCAAGATCATACAATTATTGCATCCCTATTTTACAGACGGGGAAACTGACATGCAGAAGATAAAGGGCTTCCCTAAGGTCATGACCTTAGCCTATGAGACACTGGGCTTTGAGCCCAGTCACTCTGATATCAAAGACCACAAACATAGCTGCTACAAAATAGCTCCCTCGCCATCAGAAAGCACTCAGGAGGGAACGCCTGAATGCTCTGCTCAAAGATAATCCAGGGATCCTGGACCCCTGTGCCAGCTGGGATCAGCCAGAGAAGGAACAACCAGGCATGCTGTTGGCATCAGAGCAGTGATCCCTGGGCCTGGCCTCACAAGTCTCTCCTCCTGCAAGGAAATTCACACATGGGCATATGCACAGGGAACAAACTATCAGATCCAGGGCCCGGGGCCAAGCAGCCACCCCCAGCCTCTCACTGTGCCTGATTCAGGAGGAAGGGAGCAGAGGTGTGCAGAGTCTCTGGGAACAACACAAGGCCAGGATATGGTCCACGCCTTCCTGCGGGGGTGCTGCGATGGCTGAATTTGATGTGTCACCTTGGCGAGACTACAGTGCCTGATGGATTGGTTTAACACCAGTCTAGATGCTGCTGGGAAGGTATTTTGTAAACCTGATTAACATCTACAATCACTTTATGTTCACTTTATGTAAAAGAGATTACCTTCCAGATTTCCATGGGCCTCATCCAATCACCTGAAGGCCTTAAGAGCAAAAAGTGAGGTTCCCCAGAAAAGGAGGAATTCTGTACAACACTGGAGTATAGCAATTCCACCTGAGTTTCCAGCCCACCAGCCTGCCCCACAAGATGTCAAACTCATAGCCTGCTGGTTCCATCTCTCTAGAACCCTGATGGGCACAAGCGCTGTCCTTTGCCTGGCTGGAGGGATGGACACAGGCTTCTCTCCTCTCCCAGCTCTCACTACTAGCCAAGAGAGAGGAGAGGCCGGGGACACAAGGGCTTTCAGGCTAAGAAGGCCCCCTCTACTCATGTGCCTTGTCCTGCAGGCATTTGGGCTTGAGACCCCACTTATCTCACATCCAGATGGATGTTGCAACAGCCCCTTCGTTGCTTAACACCTTCCTCCAATCCACCCTGAAATCTTCAACAAACTCACCTCCTTTAAAAGTTGCATTTATTACTTCATTTTCCTCCCACCAACAACATGAATAGCTCCCTATTTCCTACCCTGTTAGTTCTTATCTTCTCCAACTGGCATGACAAGGCCCAGACATAGCAGATGCAGCTGTCCTAGCAACTGATTCCCCACCATTCTTGGAATATAAGTACTGTGTTTTTGTCACAAAGGTGTCTTTCCTGTTCTATAAACACACGATGCTCACTTTCAACCCTGGATCTTTCTTCCTAACCATCCCCTCCTGCGCCTCCGCCTCAAATGCTTGCCTCTTACTCCTCTGTACTTCCAAATCCCTGCCGTCCTTAGGATCGCAGATGCTGCTTCTTTTATAGTGACCTTCACCCCTAATTGCTTCTGCTCCCATTAGAATTATTTGTATTTTTGAGATGTCTAGATCGTGTCTTCCAGAGGTATTCCAGAGCCGCAGAGGCCCTGGCACCTGAAAGATTACTACATGTTATGGGCTGAATCCTCCCCTCTCTACCCATGCATCCCCCCAAATTCATAGGTGCTAGCTTTAGTATGTCCAAATGGGACTGCATTTGGAAACAGGGTCTTTAAAGAGGTAATTAAGGTAAAAGGAGTGGGTCCTAATCTAATATGACTGGTGTCCTTATGAGAAAATATTAGGACACAGACACACACAGAGGGAAGACCAGGGTAAAAACAGAGGCAGAGGTCAGCCACCTGCAAACCAAGACAAGAGGCCTCAGAAGAGTCCTGCCTCCACCCAAGGCCGCAACCTCAGACTTCCAGCCTCCAGAATGGTGAGAATATATATATATATATTTCTTGAGACAGTCTCACTATGTTGCCCTCAGTAGACTTTGGTGGCATCATAGCTCACAGCAACCTCAAACTCTTAGGCTCAAGTGATTCTCTTGCCTTAGCTTCCCAAGTAGCTGGGACTATAGGCACCGACCACAGCACCCATTTTTAGTAGAGATAGGGTCTCGCTCTTGCTCAGGCTGGTCTTGAATTCCTGAGTCAAGTGATCCACCCACATCAGCCTCCCAGAGAGCTAGGAGGCGTGAGTCACAGCACCCGGCTGAGAAAATACTAATATGTTTCTGTTGTTTAAGCAAACCAATCTGTGATACTGTGTTATGGCAGGTCTAGCAAGCTGATAAGCTGAATAAGCCTATAAGATTCCTAAATAAGTCCCCATTACACCCCTTTCTCTGCAAAGATTTTACCTGCTCAAAGGAAGATACCAGTTCTTTAAGCACTGTCTCATTGGAAAGCCCTGAGCCCTGCACTGGAGAATCTTAATATGCTATGTAACCATATTTTGTTCTAGCAAAATGCTGGAGCACAGCCTCGCCTCTGGAGGGGTGCACGTGGTCGACCCTAACTCAGAGTCGTGCCAATCTATGATGTCTCCCAATCTCTCCTACTTTGGCCTTAGAAAACTTGAATGTGCTGGAGAAGCAGGACAATGGGACTTAGAGCGTACATCGCCTGATTTAGTAATGTATGAGTGCTCCCTTATTGTCACCCTTGATTCCTGAGTGTTAATGGCCACCCCTAAACTGGGCTAAGTCTTAGGGAACCTCCTGCTATGTGCTGCTGTGCTCTTACAGGGCTAGTGAGAGTGAAGCCTTATGAAGCAGACAGAGGGAAAGTCAACCGTCAGCTGGACCCATGTGCCAGCTCCTTGGGCTCAAGGAGCTGGAAGCCTGCCCCACAGAGGCGACTAGGAAGAGCCAGCATCCACAGAGGAGGATAAGGCCAGCAAGGCAGACGCCTGCCAAGTCTTATCTCATCTTCAATTTAAACGTCACCTCGACACCCACTTGGAAGTAACATCCAGTCAAATATCATCATGTCACCCGATTTCATTATCTGCATTGCTTAGATTGCTCTCTGCTGATGTTGTTTGTTTATCCGTGTATTTATCATCTGAATTCACCCCATTGCATCATGAAAGCAGGGGCCTCAGCGGCTCATTCACTGTGATCATGCCAGCACCTAGCAAGTAGGTGCCAGCACCATGACCTTCCTTATCCCCAAATGAAGACTCTCTGATCATCTCAGCAGAAGGAAGAAAGCTCAGCCTGTTGAACAAGTCAACCAAGCTCTCCTGTTCACTTGCTCTGAGGAGCAGAGGAGAGGCAAAGGAAAATTCCACCATGAAGGCAGAATCCCATTCTCATTAATGCTGCATGACACAAATTTACTGATGCTCTTTCCCTCATGTTTACATCGTGAATTGGTTCTCTGCAAAATGAACCACTGATTGATTCCCCGTCTTTCTCCCTCTCATGAAACATCTGTCTCATGGTTTAATCAGGAAGCCCCGTGGGAGTCTCCCATTCATCAAGAAAATAAATAGGCTCCTCCTTCTAACTAATAATAGATAAACCAGACTAAGGCACATTTATATATGCCAAGAAAACTTCGTCTAAGCAATTAGGGCCTATAAGCCTATTCCATGCTTCTGGCCTATTTGTTAGAACATAATAAACAAAATAAATCAGGTATACCCCAATCTAATCACAATGTAACATAAGACATTGCACTTAATGGGCTGTAACTGGAAAATTATTGTTGAGCAAGGTAGGTTAATCTAACATGTCAGTCACTCCCGGATCCAACTCATCGGTTTGGTCAATGCCCAGATCCATTCCTGGCTCCTCCTCTGTAATTTCCCTTGCTAACACAGGCAATGCAGAGGGAAGTCTCACAAACAATTTTCTCTCCAGAGGAACTAGCAGACCACACCAATATCTTTAGGTGTCATAAGACCACACTCTGAGCACAGCTTTATGGAAACAGGACAAGAGAGGGGTGGGTCTCTGCTGAACTGTAACTCTTCTGTCCACTGTTTCCCCACTTAGACCTAAAACGTCAGGTTCAATCTCAGAAATAAATCATCCAAGTAACAACGGATTCCAACACTTCTACATATAAATCTTGCCCACTGAGTACTGGTATTTAGAAGGATAATGCTAAGGACCTGCCGGACATTCAGTCCTCTGTGACCTAATTATGCTCAGGATGTCCATTTCACCAAGGCAGTCAATGTTCTGCAGAGGTCCTATTATTTTCTTTTTCTGATATATTTCAGAAAGGTTATCAGAAAGGCCTAAACCAAAAAAGAAAAAGAACCTTGGATTACCCATGAACTAATCAGAAAATCAACATGGTTGGTGTAGCCAGTTCACCTAGACATCGGTGCTCAGAGGGGCTTGTGATTGTTTACACAGTACTCTGTGTATACCAAGAGTGAGGGGATAGGGAGGAAGGAAGAAAGACAGAGGAGAAGAAAATCCATCTTCCCGAAACCTTCCTTGGGGCACACGATGTCCTTTGTCAGTGTCAAGTATCTGCATAAAGCCCAGAACATGGTTCTGTATCAAGGCCTTGCTCCATCCCGACCAACTGACCACCAGCCTCATTTCCAAGATCACAACCCAGGCGAGTGTGGAGCGAGTAATGAGGAGGAAGTGCACACTCACCGTGAAGACCACCTTCAGGTTGTTGAGCATCTCGATCTCCTTCGGGAAGCCCCGGCTGCCCCACCGCACCAGGTAGTTCTCACTGTGGGAAGAAGAGGGTCAGCCTATTACAGCCGGGGGCTCATCACTCTCCCCACAAAAATAGTCTCTGAGCATCAGCAGGGTGCCGACACCATGCTGGCTCCTGGGGACAGGGTGGTGTCTGAGACACAGGTCTTCCCTCCAATAGATCACAGTCGTGTTGGGAGATAGGAATTAGACAGGCAGGGGCAAAGAATTACTAACATATGTATATTTGCAACCTCTTTCCCTCCCCCATCTGCTAAGTAAATTCTGGCATAGAAGTCTAAGATTTCTGAAGAGCAGCTGCATACTCTGTAGAGGTATTGAGAGTGGCAGAGATGAAGGGGAAAGGATCTGAGTGTGTTTTGCTGACCTTTAAGAATACATCTGCCCTTTCCAGCCCATTCCCCTTTCAAGACTAAGTAAAGATTTGAGCTACCCTTTGAATGTAGACTGTCTCTTTTAAGGGAACACCATACTGTGATGGACCAGACAGAGCTTTAGCCATTATAGAAATGCCAATTAAGTAAGTATTTAAATGCAATGTAACGGCATTTGCATAAAATTGTGCTACAGATTGAGCATCTATAATCCAAAAATTTGAAATTCAAAATGCTCCAAAATCCAGAATTTTTTGATCACCAACATGACACTCAACAGGAATGTTCTTTGGAACATACTGGATTTTGAATTTCCAGATTAGCGATGCTCAACTGCTAAGTATATGTAATGCATATGCTCCAAATCCCCCCAACATCTGAAATTTAAAGCCTTCTGGTGCCAAGCATTTTGGATAAGGGATACCCTAAAAGGAAAAGTTCAGGATGTTGAGAGAATGTATATGAGAAGGGCCTGCCCTAGTCTGGCCAGGCAGGGAAGACCTTCCTAAGAAACGACATGTATTAAAGGTGGTCAGGAAAGCAGAGTGGGAAAGGAAAATATTTCAGGCAGAGTAAACGTGCAGATGAAGGCCGTGGGGGAAGGAAGGAGCTTGATGCAGTGAAGAGACAGACTCCAGGAGATAAGAGAAAACTTAGAGGGGGGCCAGACCATGCAGGCTTCAGAGACCATTCAAGGCTTTTGGCTTGCTGAGTCACAGAAACAGAATTTTTTTTTTTTTTAATTTCAGGTTAATGTGAGATACAAACAGGTTACAATATTTGCATATGTTAGGTACAGTCCCTCTTACAGTTGTGTCCGCACCCAAAAAGCATGTCAATCCTCTTACATTGTGTCCATTAAGTGGGAGCACACCAATCCCCTCCCCTCCCCCTTTCTCCTCCTTCCTCATTCCCCCTCCCCCCAACTTGAATTGAATTGAGTTTTTCTCTTATGTGGGTGTGTATTAAATCACCTACTGGCTTCATGTTAGTATTGAGTACACTGGATACATGCTTTACAGAAGGGTTTCATGAAGTCACATGCTTCTGACATATGATCACTTACCACCTCACACCTCCTAGCAACCACACACACCCGGTGTGGTTCATACCACAGTCCAGCCACACCAGGAAGACAGACAGGTCTAGAACTTATAATACTTAAGTTAGAGAAAGCTTAGCACAGTTTGTTGAACTGAGTCATTAGATTTCCCATACCACCCAGAAGCATGTTATTGATGCCTAATAAATGCCTCTTAGTTTTCAATTAAGAAAAAAAAAATTCAAAAACCAACTTAGCCAAGAAAGTATAAGAGAATTCAGCAAAGTTAAAGGGAATTGCCTTCTTTTTAGAGCTTTTTTCTCTCCAACGGCTTGCTGCTCTCTCTGCACTCACCACTAAAACATTAATGAGCGCAGTCTGGGCCAGGTTCGAGGGGGAAATGGGACCAAGAGCAAAAATGAATATAGCTCAGGATTAACCAATGGTTAATCAAGTTAAATGTAACTTTTCATTATTTTTTTTCAGTAAGATCTAAAAATTTAAATGAAATTTGCAGTAAAATAAACAGGAAGACATCATCTCCCCTCCCCCCAATTTTTACATGCTTGACATTGGTTATTTTTATATTTCTTGTTGGTTATTTCTGTACTGTTCTTAGTGAGATGCCTGGGTATTTTTTAATACCTTCTATTACATGTAATAAACCCTTTTGCGACCCAGCAAGTTATTCTAAATAGCAAGTACCAGCAATCTTCTTCTAGGAGAACTACAATCATAAATAAGAAAAGCAATTTAGAGGGCTGAACTGGCCCCATCCATCCCTGCCCAGGAAGATCTGGGTGGTGCAGCGTGAAGGCAGGTGAGATCTCCTCCAGATGCCATCCTCCCCAGAGGAGGGGAAGGCAATTCCAAGTCCTCCATGGTCTGTTTGCAGACATGTACCTTACTACTGGCCTCATTCCTAAACTGCTTCTTTTTCATCCTACAAAAATATACTTTAAATTTCCCAAACAGTGTCCCTCCAGGGATCCATTGGGATCTGGCCATGACTCAACCCAACCGTGAAAGATCAGTCCCAGCCAAATTCTCCCACGTGCACAGCCGGCCCCAGTGAGGATGCCTCAACTTGCTTGCTGTTCACTGTGTGGCAATCCCGGCCAGAGCAGGCAGAGTTGAAAGAGCAGCCCTCCAGAGTCAGACTGAGATGGGGAGTGTGTGCCCGGCCCCGTTCCTGCGTCACCCTCTTCTCTCTTCCTCTGCTTCCTCCTCTCTTTCACTGTTGCTGTTTGGCCCACTCTCCCGAGAACGCCTCGTGTTCTGATACTCTCAGAGGTGTCCCTCAGGCCTGCCCCATTGAGCACAAAATCCAGGGTGGCACAGCACCCCCTCACTGACCCGTCACAAAGCCAGTCCAGGCCACCTGTCCCCGACATGGGCCAGTAGCCCAGGCTCCCTAATCAACACACTCACATTTCCTGAGAGGCAGGAAGGGTCCAAAGAGAATTTTTCAGAACCTTTTCACAGGCCTTGGGAGCAACTGACAGGGGACAGCAACAGGCCTGTGACACACAAACCATTTCAAGATGAGCTCTAAGAGACCAGAAACACTTGTTCTCATTGTTCATTGTTCACTGAGGCCTCACTGTTTAGTGAGGGCTGACTCCTTAATATCAGGGACTTAGGTGCCCTGTAAAGAACAGTTTTCCACCATGATGCTGCTGAAATCTTGGAGAGAACTACTAGGAATAACTGACACCATTCTTTCCTTGGTGAAAGACATAAGTGGGAAAAAGCTTGTCTTTAGAGTCAGATGGACCTGGGTTTATAAGTGTGTGTGATGTGGGGCAAGTCACTTGACTTCATGAGCCTCATTTTCACACCCTAATGACACTGAGTAATGAGGATTACATGACGTCGTGCACAGAACTCAGCACAGTCTTAGACAGACTTCCCCTTCCTATCTCATAAATGTCTCCAGGAGAGATATGATTTGCTAAAGACCATTATTCTCTGGGCCTTGCACATTATTTCATTTACTCATCCTAACACCTAAGCCAGGAAGACCATGATTTCCTCCATTTTCTTGTCATAAAGGCAGAGAGATCATGTCAAGCTCCATGCTAATATGTCAGTCAGTGACCTCAAATAGGAGACTGCATTTGGCCCAAAAACCCACTGGAGGGCATAGGCCATAGCACTTGGGAGGAAGGATTGTCTGACCCACAGCAGAGGCCAGGGGACTGGCCGAATGGGGGCTGGTGATGCACCAAAGTCTTTTCACTCGAGATTCCCCAAAGTATTTTCCCTTCCTTGAGCTGAGGCACTCAGGAGTCCCCTCACTTCCTCCATTCCTAAGAACAATGAATTGAACTAAAGTAGAAATTACAACAGCCACTGGCACCATATGCCAGGTGTTAGGGTTACATGCTTTCTCTCTTAAAGCCTGAAGAAATGACCCCATGAGGTCAGCCCTCACATTTTGCAAATGGACAGGCTTAAAAAACTTGCCCAACATTAAGAAAGAGTAAAGAATGGGGCCAAGATGTGAACCTAGACAAATTACAGATACTCTTAACCTGTTGCTGCCATGGAGGATTTGGGGTTCTCATCATTTATTTCTCAACTCCTATTTTAAAAGTAAATATTTTTATGCTACCCAGTGCTATCTGAATCTTGTTATTTCTGGTTGTCTTCTGGTAACTGAAACCTATTTTACAAAAACTGTAACTATAACCCCACTGTGGGAAAAATCTACTGGCAAGTAATACTCCCACCTGACTTGCACAACCTTCAAAGAAGTTATTTCTACATCCCTAGTGAGCTCAGCTTCTCTTCTAGGTGGGAACCTGTCCACAATTGGTGATGGAAAGAAAAGATGTTCTGTGTGCTGCTTCCCGCACACAGACAAGTCAGGTATACTGAACACACCTACCTTATGACCGTTTGCTTGTTGGGGTCATAGAGAGACATGAAGAGCTCAGCATCTTCCCCAATTCTGCACACAAAGTTCCTCACAAACACATAGAGGCTGTGCGTTGGGGATGAGGAGATCCGGGAATACATTCCATAATCTGGCTGGTCTTTTGACTGAGAAGTGGAAAAAAGAAGAGAGGAAGAGGGAGAAAATTAGCCCAGCACCACTTAGCACAATATAGAGATATTCCCAGCAACTGAGAGCCTCTTACGTTCAAGCCTAAAGACTTGGGCATTACCCCCAACTTTGCCATTAAAAGGTTCATCGGTCTGATTCAAGTAACTCTGAATCTCTTGGCCTGTGTCTTCCTATCTTGAGAAATACCACCTTTCTTATAAAGTTGCAGTCATAAAAAATATAAACCATAGAAGAAAAAATTTGCTTACATGGACTTCATCAAAACAGTAACTTTTCAGCAGGGCACCATGGCTCACACCAGTAATACTAACACTCTAGGAAGTCAAGGTAGAAGGATCCCTAGAGTTTAGGAATTTGAGACCAGCCTGAGCAAGAGCAAGACCCTATCTCTACTAAAAATAGAAAAATTAACTAGGCGTTATGACCCCTATCGGTAATCTCAACTACTTGGGAGGCTGAGGTAAGAAAATTACTTCAGCCCAAGAGTTTGAAGTTGCTGTGAGCTATGACACCAGGGCACTCTACCAAGGGCAACAAAGTGAGACTCTGTCTCAAAATAATATAAAATAAAATAAAATAATAAAATAAAATAAAATAAAGTAAACTTCTTCTTTTTGAAAAAATGCACTTAAAAATTAAAAGGCAAGGCATAGACTGGGAGTAATTTACAAAACATATATCTGACAAATATTTCATATCTATAATATACAAAGAACTCTTACAACTAATTATAATAAAAACAGTCCACCAAAAAAGGTAAAATATTAGATCAGACACTTCACAAAAGAAGATACAAATGGAAATGGTCACTAAGCACATGAAGAGACATGCAGCATTACTAGTCATCAGGGAAATGAAAATTAAAACCACAATGAGATACCACACCACAGGGATGGCTAACATGAGAAAGACTGACAATACCAAGTGTTGGAAAGAAGGGAGAGCAACCAGAACTCTCATATTTGCTGATATAAATGCAAAAATGCACAACTATTTTGGGAAATAGTATAGCAGTATCTTAAAAATTTGCACATACACTTATTATATGATCCAGCAATCCTACTGCACAGTACATGTTACTCAAAAGGAATTAAAATACATTCACAAAGAGATTTGTCTGCCAATGTTCATAGCATCATTAGTTATAATAGTCCCAAACTGGAAACTATCAAATGCTCAACAATTGGTTAATGCTATGTGCCACTAGTCAGTGGTATACTGACCCAGTAATAACATTGATATACACAACATATACTTCAAAAACTGAAAGAGATCAAACACAGAAAACTAATAATATATGATTCATTTACATGAAACTCTAAAAAAGGCACAATTAGAGAGGTGACCTGGAGTTCAGGGACACTAAAGGAACACAAAGAAACTTTTAGGGTGGTGGAACTCTTCTACATTTTGATTGTGGTGGAGTTATCCAACACTATATATTACGGAGATTCATGAAAATATAATTTAAAATAAGTAAATTTTACTGTGTGAAAATTATACCTTAATAAATCTAAAAGTACAATTGCTTTCAAGTGATGCATACATGCTAAAATAATTTTTTTAAATATGAGTCAGATTAAACTTTCCTTGAAATTTTCCATTGATTTCCCTTCTCTCTTGGAATATAATCTTAACCCTTTTCCATAACTCCACGTCCTTTGAGAGTTGACTCCTGCTCCCAACCTCACCATATCATTGCCTATACTTCTCCAATGCCCACCCTTCCTCCCCCCCCCCCCAAGCCATTCTACACTTCGAACATTCAAGATGCAGTCCTACCTCAGGATCTTTGCACTTACTGAGCCTTCTGCCTGAAACACCCTGTCATCAGACCTTCCCAGGCCTTTACATTATTAGGTGTCAGCTCAGATGTCACTCCTGAGAGAGGTCTTTCCTGGCTGTGCCTTTTAAAGCAGGGCAGAGCAACATGGCAGACAAGAATAACGTTTAGCTCAGCTCTCCTGGAACAACAGGTGAGAGTGAGTGGGCTAGATCATTCCTGGCATGGAATATTGGTGTGGAGAGATAGTTCGGGGTGTGCAGGGAGGTGGTGGATTGCTGGACTTGGAGTGTAATCTGGAGCTGTGGAGACTGCCAGGAAAGGTTCTTCCTTGGGTTGCAGCAGCTGTGGATGGCAGAGGATTGCAGTTCCCAGTTTGTGGGGAAACTAGCTATTGTGTGGAAAGATTGGTGAAGTTTGGACTCCAGAGCAGAATTAGGTGGCCAGAGTGGGGTGCCATCTGGTGTGGCACCACACCGTTAGGTGGCAGGAGAGACCCTCAGTCAGGAAAGATCCCAGAGAGGAAGAAGCCATTGTTTTGGAATTTGGGAGATGGCAGTTGCCACAGACACTTTTCAGCATGGGCCAGGCACAGCAATTTGAGTCTCACCCACAGGTAGTTGTCCTACACTGGGATATCCCCCACTTCATGGGAACTGTTGGAGGGAGAATTTGAGAAACCTGCCTGTGAAGATTTTTTGAGATCGGAAACTGGAATCAGCAGTTTGGCAGGGTCTAGGCGCCAAGCGGTAATCAGACAACACCAAGAACAATTTAAGCCCTAGACAGGTATAAGCCTGGAAACCACTCATGGTGCCACCTGGTGTCCAGAAGGTATATTGCAACATAAATATATTCCTACTAAAGTTAATCCCTATGGCTTTATATATATATATATAATTTTGTTGCCTTTTTTCCCACTCTTGGCTGATTCTTTTTGATTTTTTTTTTCTTTTTTCTTTCTTGTAGGAGTTATTGTTAAAATTTTCTTCTGGAGAGGGAGGCAAGATGCCAACTGAAGCCAGCTTTCAGCAGAGGCTACCATCCAGAGGGAGAAATAATGGCCAGAAATAACCCAATAAAGTGGAAGATCAAGAGCTGAGCTGAGAGAGAGGATCGATAGGCTTGCATCACCCCTGCTGCTGGAATTCCAAGGAAACAAATTTCAGGTACAAAACCCATCCCAAAGAGGACGGGAATCCTTCCCTTCCCCTCCCCCAGGAGAGTGGCCTGAGGTGAGTAGAGAACAGAGGACCTTTTGCTTCACCAAAGGAGAGAGAACCACTGAGGGCTCAGACTCCCTTCACAGAGACATACGCTGCAAGCCCAGGCAGTCTCTTGCCTGGGCCAAAAGATGATCTAATATTAAAAACTTGACACCCAAAATACTACCAGGCTTATCATTACTCTCAATTAATGTGAATGACTTAAACTGTGCTCTTAAGAGGCACAGACTAGCTGAATGGATACAAAAACTCAGGCCAGATATCTGATCCATACCAGAATCTCATCTTACCTCAAAGGATAAATATAGACCTAGGGTGAAGGGATGAACATCTGTAATCCAGGCAAATGGAAATCAGAAAAAAACTGGGGTGGCAATTTTATTTGCAGGTACACTAGGCTTTAAACCAATGAAAGTAAGGAAAGATAAGGATGGTCACTTCATATTTGTTAAGGGAAACACTCAAGATGATGAAATGTAAATTATTAAACATTTATGTGCCCAACCAGAATGCTCATCAATTTATAAGGGAGACCCTAACAAACATGAGCAACTTAATATCTTCCAGCACCATAATAGTTGGAGATTTTAAGACTCCTTTGGAAGTGTTGGATAAATCCTCCAATAAGAAACTAAGCAAAGATGGGTGATGCCTGTGGCTCAAAGGAGTAGGGTGCCGGCCCCATATACCAGAGATAGCAGGTTCAACCCAGCCCCAGCCAAAAAGTGCAAAAAAAAAAAATTAAAAAGAAACTAAGCCAAGAAATTTTGGACTTAAACTTTACCATACAACAATTGAATTTAATGGATATCTACAGAACATTTCATCCTAACAAAACTGAATACACATTCTTCTCATCAGCCCATGGAGCATCCTCCAAAATTGATCACATCTTAAGTCACAAGTCTAACCTCAGCAAATTTAAAAGTATAGAAATTATTTCTTATATTTTCTCGGATCATCGTGCAATAAAAGTTGAACTCACCAGTAACAGGTATCTGCATATTCATACAAAGAGATGAAAACTAAATAACCTTATGCTGAATGATAATGGGTCATAGATGAGATTCAGAAGGAAATTGCCAAATTTTTGGAACAAAACAATAATGAAGACATGAAGTATCAGAACCTGTGGGATAATGCAAAAGCAGTCCTAAGAGGAAAATTGATAGCATTGTAAGCCTTCCTCAAGAGAACGGAAAGAGAGGAAGTCAATAACTTAATGGGACATCTTAAGCAACTGAAAAAGGAAGAACATTCCAACCCCAAGCCCAGCAGAAGAAAATAACTAAAATTAGAACAGAATTAAATGAAATCTAACACAAAAGAATTATTCAAAAGATCAATGAATCAAAAAGTTGGATTTTTGAAAAATTCAACAAAATTGATAAACCTTTGGCCAACCTAACCAAAAATAGAAAATTAAAGTCATAGTATCATCCATCAGAAATGACAAAGGTGAAATAACAACAGACACTTCAGAAATTCAAAAAGTCCTTAATGAATACTACATAAAACTTTATTCTCAGAAATATGAAAATCTGAAAGAAATTGACCAATACTTGGAAGCATGCCAACTTCCTAGACTTAATCAGAAAGAATTGGAAATTCTGAACAGACCTATATCAAGTACTGAAATAAAATCAACTATACAAAACCTCCCCATAAAGAAGAGTCCAGGACCAGACGGCTTCACATCAGAATTCTACCAAACCTTTAAAGAGGAACTAGTACCTATATTACTTAACCTTTTCCAAAACATTGAAAAAGAAAGAATAATTCCCAACGCATTCTATGAAGCAAATATCACCCTGAACCCCAAACCAGAAAAAGACTCAACAAGAAAACTATAGACCAAAATCTTTAATGAACATAGATGAAAAATATTCAATAAGATCCTAGCAAACAGAATCCAGCAACACATCAAACGAATTATACACCATGACCAAGTGGGTTTTATCCCAGGGTCTCAAAGTTGGTTCAATATACGTAAATCTATAAATGTAATACATCACATAAACAAACTAAAAAACAAAGACCATATGATTCTCTCAATAGATGCAGAAAAAGCTTTTGACAATATCCAATATCCAAATTTTTGGAACAAAACAATAATGAAGACACAAAGTATCAGAACCTGTGGGATAGGGTTAGGGTTATCATCCTTTCATGATCAGAACACTTAAGAAAATGGGTATAGAGGGACATTTCTTAAACTGTTAGAATCCATCTACAGCAAACCCACAGCCAATATCATATTGAATGAAGTAAAATTGAAATCATTTCCACTCTGATCAGGAACCAGGCAAGTTTCCACATTGTCTCCACTGTTTTTTAACATTGTCATGGAAGTCTTAGCCATTGCAATCAGGCAAGAGAAGGTAATCAAGGGTATACAAATAGGGGCAGGAGGCTTTCTGGTCCTCCCATTCGTCAGACAGCTGCTTCTTCTAGTGCAGCGCAAGCTGCAACCCCGAGGCACCATGGTGAAAGTGAAGGTCGAAATAAATGGCTTTGGTCGTATTGGGCGCCTGGTCACCAGGGCTGCTTTTAACTCTGGCAAAGTGGATATTGTCACCATTGATGACCCCTTCATTGACCTCAACTACATGGTCTACATGTTCCAGTATGATTCCACCCATGGCAAAGTCCATGGCACAGTCAAGGCTGAGAATGGGAAGGTTGTCATCAATGGAAATCCCATAACCATCTTCCAGGGGCAAAATCCCACCAAAATCAAATGGGGTGAGACAGGCTCAGAGTATGTTGTGGAGTACACTGGTGTCTTCACCACCATGGAGAAGGCTGGGACTCACCTACAGGGGGGTGTCAAAAGGGTCATCATCTCTGCTCCTTCTGCTGATGCCCCCATGTTTGTGATGGGTGTGAACCATGAGAAGTACGAAAACAGCCTCTGCATTGTCAGCAATGCCTCCTGCACCACCAACTGCTTAGCCCCCTTGGCCAAGGTCATCCATGACAACTTCAGCATTGTGGAGAGACTCATGACCACAGTCCATGCCATCACTGCCACCCAGAAGACTGTGGATGGCCCCTCTGGGAAGTTGTGGCATGATGGTCGCAGGGCTCTCCAGAACATCATCCCTGCCTCAACTGGCGCAGCCAAGGCTGTGGGCAAGATCATCCCTGAGCTGAATGGGAAGCTTACTGGCATGACCTTCCGGGTCCCCACTGCCAACGTGTCGGTCATGGATCTCACCTGCCATCTAGAGAAGGCTGCCAAATACGATGATATCAAGAAGGTGATGAAGCAGGCATCAGAGGGCCCCCTCAACAGCATCCTGGGTTACACCGAGCACCAGGACGTCTCCTCTGACTTCAACGGTGACACCCATTCTTCCACCTTTGATGCTGCGGCTGGCATTGCCTTCAACGACCACTTTGTCAAACTCATTGCCTGGTATGATAATGAATTTGGCTACAGCAACAGGGTGGTGGATCTTATGGCCCACATGTCCTCCAAAGAGTAAGAACCCCCAGACCACAATCCCCCGCCAGAGCACGAGAGGAAGAGAAAGGCCCTTAGCTGCTGGGGTACCCCTGCCTACTCAGTCCCCCACCTCACTGAGAATCTCCCCCTCGACAGTTTCCACACCAGACCCCTTCAAGAACAAGAGGGGAGCCCCACCTTGTCATGTAACATCAATAAAGTTCCCTGAATTCAGAAAAAAAAAAAAATAGGGGCAGAGGAGATCAAACTTACATTCTTCGCAGATGATATAATTTTATACCTGGAAAACCCCAGGGACTCAACTACAAAACTCTTAGAAGTCATCAAGGAATACAGTAGCATCTCAGGATACAAAATAAATACTCAAAAATCAGTAGGTTTTATATATACCAATAATAGTCAAGCCGAAAAAACAGCCAAGGTCTCTATTCCCTTTACAGTTGAGACAAAGAAGATGAAATATTTAGGAATTTATCTAACAAAGAATGTGAAAGATCTCTATGAAGAGAATTATGAAACTCTGAGAAAAGAAATAGCTGAAGATGTTAACAAATGGAAAAACATATCATGCTCATGGCTGGGAAGAATCAACATTGTGAAAATGCCCAAATTACCCAGAACAATATACAAATTTAATGCAATCCCTATCATAGCACC
>CAUYPK010015585.1:0-21308 GCA_963574355.1 Loris lydekkerianus
TAGAATATAAATGTCTTAACACAATAAGAAAATGCCAGGAAGGCTATGTTAACCAGTGTGATGAAAATATGTCAAATGGTCTATAAAACCAGTGTATGGTGCCCCATGATCGCATTAATGTACACAGCTATGATTTAATAATTAAAAAAATAAAAATTAAAAAAATAAAGCAGATTTAGTGGTTGCCAGGGGGTAGGGGTGAGGAGGAATACAGAGTGAATACTTAATGGCTGCAGGGTTTCTTTTGGGTAAATGAGCAATTTCTAGATGATGGTGATGGCTATACAGCCCTGTGAATGTCTTAATGCCACTGAATTGTACTCTAGTATGATAAATTTTATCGCAAATTTTTTTTAAACAGAGAAAGCTACAGGCCTTCATTATCACACAACAGACTAGAACACATGCTTCCCTTGGGACAGACTGTTTTCCAAAGAAAACTTAAGTGTACTGTCAATTATACTGAGTTCCTTTTCCAACACTCAACAGCAGCTGTGTCACTACTCTTAGAAAGGGGTGTGTGTTCCTCCAACATGTTCCTCCTTCTGGGATTACAGATTGTGGGCGATTAAGATGGTCACAAATTCTCTGACATCCTTCCCATCAAGCAGCGGGCCTATAACCCCTCTTAAATTTGGGCAACTTTGACTGCTTAATCCATAGAATGTGGGAGAAGTGATACTGAGCCAATTTTGGCCCCAGGACTTAAAATACTGGTGGGCATTATCTTTATTGAAATACTTGCTCTGAAACCCAATCCTTGTGTTGCAAGGAGGCACAAGCCTGTGGAAAGGCCCATGTGGAGAGGAAATGATACCTAGTGCACTCCCAGATAAAAGCATGCACTCATTAAACAATCACAGAAACAAGCTCTCTTAAAGGTAAATTCTCTAGACCCACACAAGTTGCTCCAGCTGTTCACCAAGCCCTGCCAAAACTGCTCATTCATGAACAAAATAAATGATTTTGTCCTAAGCCACCAACCTGTGGAGTAATTTGTTTGAAGCATCAGATAACCACAACACAGTGGGAATTCCCTCCTCTCTCTGGGAATTAGAAGGATAGAGAATATGTCTGAATAACTTTTTAAAGAATCTAGCTTAAATGCACAAGTGATTACTGTATATCCCCTTAAAAAAAATCAGGCTCCACACTCACCTTTGGTCCTTTGAAGGAAACTAGAGCTCCTATATCACAGTCCACCTCTAGAGGAAATCTCAATCTTGTTCTATACAACTTACCCAAGCAAAAACATTGGAAGGGGGGGTGCTTTTCCTCTGGTTCAGAAAGAGTTGATCACAAAGAGCTCAGATGGGCTAGACAGGTGCCACTTCTGACAACAAAAGGCAGACCCTGCTAAGGAAAGTGATGACTAGAAAGACAACTCCTTTGCCCCTGCCTCACCTCTTAGCCCATGTAACAAAGGTACTGATAAATATTTAAACACACACACACACACACACACACACACACACACACACACACTATTCTAAGGAACCAAATTCTAGCAGCAACTCCTTATTTCTGTACCTTTTGGTAGAAAACAACTATCCCCATTGAGTCACCCCATCACACACTAATTGTTCCAACTGTTAAAATACAAATATGCTACAGTAGAACCTCTGTAATTTGACCACCTAAGGGACTGTAACAAACTGATCAATATACAGAGGCAGTCAATGTAAGGAACTTTCACTACTGAATACATGTGGTACATGTACAGTCTAAGAAAACTAGGGCAACTTAAGGAGGTGGTGCATCATGGAGGTTCTACTGTATTTCCTCTCTTCAAAGAAAATCAAAGATAAGCTTCCTTATCATTGCCACCACATACACCCCACCCCACAGCTACTGCCCCCCTTTCTCTTCTATTTACTTCAAAACTGTGTCTCTTAGTAACTGCTCAGTCCACTTTAACCACAATTTTACCCCATCACAGTCACAAGGGACCTTCCTTTACTAAATCCAAAGGATGAACATTTGATCATGATGAGTACTTGATCATGTACTTGATCAGGAGCACATTTAAACTTTCTCCTCCAGATTACCGTATATACTCGAGTATAAGCCGAGTTTTTTCCGGCACAAAATTTGAGCCAAACTCAGCACAAATTTTGTGCCGGAAAAAAAACTTGGCTTATACTCAAGTATATACGGTAAGTGTCCTCACTAGCTTTTAGAACCCTCTTGGTTCTTACCTTATGACCTACCTGTTCATCTCCTTTGCAGCTCGTTCCTCCACTTGCCTCAGTATCTCTAGTGGAATGTTTAATCAAGTACATCCAATTTGTATTAACCAGCCCTCACATCAAAGCCCTGAACCACCCCCACCTTACCCCATCTCTCCAATCTTATTCCCTATACCACTTTCCCCTTACCACATCTTTCCAGTCTTATTCCCTGTACCCCTTCTCATCTTGCTCAGCCACACTGAACTCCTTGTGTTCTACAAGCTTTATCTGAAGAAGGGGAGCCCCTTTAAGTTATCAGGCACAGAGAGGCATTTAAATTTGACAGCAGTCAGCTTCACTCCTCTACTCTTAAGCTAATTATATCACTTGTAATGTGTGGTCTAGACTAACTGACCTAACAAGCCATAAATGCCATCCACTGGACACCATAATACCCTACAGTTCAACAATGTATGGCTAAATATGAATCAATGTTATTTCTATAAACTGATGAAAATTCCTGCTAAACAATTTTGATATATTTTTTGAGACAGAGTTTCATTTTATCACCCTTGGTTGAGTGCTCTGGTGTCATCACTCACAGCAAGCCATCATCTTGCCTTGGCCTCCCGGGTAGCTGGGACTATAGGCACCGCCACAACACCCAGCTACTTTTTATTTTTTTAAAGATGGGGTCTCACTCTTGCTCAGGCTGGTCTTGAACTCCTGAGCTCAGGCAATCCACCCGCCTTGGCCTCCCAGACTGCTAGGATTACAGGAGTAAGCCACTGTACCCAGCTTGGTTTTATTTTTTACTCATCACTCTACAAATGAAGATGTGTCGAACAATCCTTGTTCCCTTTTGCCTTTAAAAACCTACATGTAACAAAGGCCAACAGAACACTCCCCAAGGCAACTTGAAGAATACCTTGACCACGCAAGGGACTATTAACAAACTGGTCAACATATGGAGGTCAATGTAAGGAACTTTCACCATTGAGTACATGTGGTGCATGTATAGCCTATGAATCTTGTTTTGGACAACTGTCCTCTCTTTGGCTCAGGTGAACTCTTTATAGTTTGGGCCTCAGCTTCTTCTTTGAAGTCAACAATACGTAGAAAACACAGGGCCTTTTCACAAATTGTCCCTCTTCATGGAAAGCTGTTCACCCCCTCCAGATATTCAAGTCTCTGTTCAAATGTCATCTTCTCAATGAGGTAAGGCCTTCTCTGCCTTCCCTATGTAAAATAAGAATATCCCCTTCCCAACCTAACCTCCTTACAACACAGAATTTTTCACTAAGCACCTATAGTACCTGGCAATTAACGTTTTACTATCTCCCTACATTCAACAATGTAAACTTCATGTAGACAACCTTGTTTCATTTACTGCTATACACACATAAGCAACTAGAAAAGAACGTAGCACTTAAAAGATGTTCAATAAATGTCGACTTTCTGAGGCAACGTTTTCATATGAGAAAAGACAGAATACTTGAGGAGGAACACTTGAGATAACTTAGGTCTGCCAAAACAATTTCAGAGCAGAAAAGAGAAAAGAAAAACAAAACTGAACAAAACACTGTAGGGTGAATGGAAGAAAAAGAATGCAGCAATTGACAATAAAAGCTAAATAATTCAGAATTAATCAATCAATAACTGGATTAGCAAAGCTTAGGAAGACGTCAGAACTGAGACCAAAAGGAATATTAGCTCTAGAAAAGCAAAGAAGATAGAAAAACACCATAATGCAACACCAGAGAAGGGGAGATTTAACTAACTGTAGCTTTTCCCGTGTTCATATGTTCATTGGACACAGAATTACCTCAAAGAAAAGCCCAATAGGCCCAGGGCCTGTAGCTCAGTGGTTAGGGCACCAGCCACATACACCAGGGCAGGCAGGTTTGAACCCAGTCTGCCAAATAACAATAACTACAATTAAAAAATAGCTGGGTGTTGTGGCGGGCCCTGTAGTCCCAGCTACTTGGGAGGCTGAGGCAAAAGAATTTCTTAAGCCCAAGAGTTTGAAGTTTTTGTGAGCTATGAGCCACAGCACTCTACCAAGGGGAACATGGTGAGACTCTGTCTCAAAAAAAAAAAAAAAAAGTCCAAAGAAAGGGATGGTCTAGTAAGACTGGAAAAGGTTGAATAAAATGACTTTAAAAAGATTTATTTAATGTAGGACTTTTTGTTGACTTTAACATGTTTAATGTGTACCTCTAAGCAAAGAAGTACAATACTCAGGATTTACTTCCCTTAACCATACAACTTGTTATACATGTGTAAGTATGTGCACACACAATCTAGCTTCACTTTTGTCACTAATGTATTATCTATTCCACATTATTTTGTCATGATATGCCTATTTACATAGTAATAATGTCTCCCCAATCAAAACATCCCTTTCATTACTGTAGTTAAGCCAAGCTAGAAACCCAAGATTCTGAATACACACAGAGGCCAGCTGTCATCTATCTGATTATTCAATATTTGCTAAACTTTGTTTAGGATATCACAAATATTGCACTTGGGAAAGAAAAACCTGAAATGTTATTTGCACTGCTTCATTCTTTATTCAAATTGTACTAAATAACACAGTATGAGAACAATTTAAGCCTATGGTATTTAAGCATCGTTTTAGTACTTTTAATATTTTGAACCCCTTAACAAATATTTAGGTCTAAGATAAACACTAAAACAAACAAGAAAAAATAAAAATCCTACCACTGCAGCAGCTTAAAGATAATTAAGAGATCACCCTATCCATTGCACCAATAAAGCCTCACTACCATCACATGTATGATAAAATCATGCTGCCTCATTCAATGTACAATAGGTATAAAAAATGCAAGCACAGCCCAGGTCACTAACCATTAGGCAATTTTTTTAAACACACAATACAGTATATATGTGACATTTTACTTTGGGGAAGCCTAAAAAATTAATAAAGAATAATCTAAAATGTAATAAAATCTGGGGTAAATTAACTCCAGCAGTCTTCAAAAGATAAGGCTAGAGAAAAGAAATTAAAGACATATTTATTTTCCTTTCTACAAATGAGGCACAACAAACGAAGTGTAAAAGCTAGAGATTTTTATTTTGTGATTAATAAACCGTCAAATTGGTTATGACACTATCCCACACCGTATACCACCACTCACTAGTACAAAAGTTTTTAAACCAGACTGAGGCATAAGGCAGAAAGAGCAGACACATAAATATCATCCTTAATAATCTCCTCTAGTTATGCCTCCATCCTAACCTTTGTACAGATTTTCCTCCTGGGAAAAGTGTCAGAACAGTGCATGGACTGGTAGGCAACCTGAACTCTTGACCCTTTTTAATAGCAAGCAACTTGTAGAAGGTATGGAATTCAACTTGTATTTTCCCTTGATTTTATTGGTCTGAACTCATTTTAGATTACTTTAACATTTTAATTTTCTGTAACTGTACACCAGAGAATATAATGACCTAAGAGAATACTGAACCAGAGTCAGCAAAGTATATTACTGACCCTAAATTATGTTTTAATTGGTCCTAAAGGAATGTACCACCCCAACAGTTTGAGAGTTAAGCAAACAGAACTTTTTTGGGGAGGGAAGAAAAAGCTGTAGAACAGCCAAATGTACTCAACATTGTTAAAACAGCTTTCTTTTTCACCCCTGAAAGATACTTCTTTACTACACTATATGCACAGAAATCCTAACAGAATCTTAGTTGCCAGTATTATTTAAAACTGGCCTAATCCAGGATAGATTCCGCTGCCCCGCCCCGTTTCCCTTCTCTGAGGCTCTGAAAGCACAATATTTAACTATTTCTTAGTAGAACTACCAAAACACTTCAGAAACAAGTGGCTCACAAATCATTTAAAATCCATGTACTCCCTGTGCATGAGAAAACAGATAAACCCAAAAGATAGTTCTATTTTTATATGGCAATTAAAAACAACTGAAACATCAAGACACTTTCAGTGAAAGCAACATTTCAATTACAAATTGTAATGCCTGTTAAACTATCTATGGGAGAAGCTGAGAAGTCCTAGGCAAATGCACTTTTGGGTATACTATAGTGTTCCTTCAGTCAGCACAAAGATTAAGGTAATTTACAAGTCAATCTGTGAATGTTGTGACAATGTTACATTGTGTTGTCTGTACAATTTAATGTGTTCTTAAAGAGATAACTAGAATCAGCTTTTCTACTGTATTTTTTAAAAAAACCTTACTAATCAATACTTTTGCTGGGAGATGTGTATCAAAGATGCTATAAGATTTTACATAATTAGAAAATACTCCACTTTAGGAGTATTCCCTTATCTTTACCTTTTTGGTTACAGGTGTTTTTCTCAGATAACCTATAGCAGTATGATTCTAGAAATGTAGTCCCAAGTGTGCATACTCTATACTGTATACAAATAAAGCCAAAATTGTCAGTAGTATAAATCTTACAGCATTTTGTTTGCAAAAATACATGCCAAAGTCACAATAAGCAATATTGTACCACAAATTATAGAGTGCAAATGATTTGCTTCTTTTTAATGCTTTTATTCTACATAAATTACTACCACAGGCTAATGTTTATAAAGCAAATAAATTGGACAGATGCAGGAAAAAAAAATCTGTTCACCCAACTATAAAAGGTGATGTTTTTAAAAAATTACAATAAATGCAGAAGTGTTTGATGCATGCAGTAGCCTTAAATGAAAAAGCATTGATTCCCACTGTTCCAGAAAAGAAAAACACAGAAAAACCCACACATCTTACTGCACTCCACCTTAAAATGCATCATATTGGGTTTGTTTATAACAGCACAGAATTCCAAGAGTCAAAATGAAATAAAGCAGGTATCTGAAAGTTTTAAGAGCCGTTATCAAAAATAAATTACATTTTTTCAAGATACAGAAATGCTGCTATGATGGCTGGGAGCCCAGTAACCTTTCAATAGCTGCATTGATATCACCTCCTGTTGCTATTAGCGCTTGCAAGTTTGCCTCACGGTTCAAAAATCCCATTGCACTGAGTTGTTCCAGTTGTTGCTGAAATCGGACTTCTGGATTCTGTAACTGTTAAAGAAAAAAAAATTAATCAGACTCTCAGGGGAACCAGTACACATCACACCTAAGTAACTTTTCAAAAATTTTAATTGCTTTTTTATGACATATACTGGTCTACTGAGCTTTAAAAGCACTGCTCCCCTCTTGAAACATATCCAACATATTTAAAGGTCCATTAGCACTTAATTATGTTTTGTTTTTTTTTCTTTTTTTTGAGACATGGAGTCTCAAGCTGTCGCCCTGGGAAGAGTGCTGTCATATCACAGCTCACAGCAACCTCAAACTCCTAGGCTTAAGCCATTCTCTTGCCTCAGCCTCCCAACTAGCTGCCCACCACAATTCTCACCTATTTTTTGGTTGTAGTTGTCATTGCTGTTTCACAGGCCCCGGGCTGCATTTGAACTCACCAGCTCCAGTACATGTGGCTGGCACCCTAGCCGCTGAGCTATAGGCACCAAGCCTAATTTTGTTGTTTAAAGTAGTCTAGTTTTTATCTAAACAATGATGTCAAAAGGTTCGCATAATTCTGCTTTGCAAAAAAAAAAAAAAAAGCTTAATAAACTCCAACCATTATTTTACAGGCGTATCAACATGCAGAAAAGCTTAGAAGTTAGAAGTATATAGTTTAGATATAATTTATTTTGTTTAGCTGCTGACCAGGTAAGTAATTACAAAAGCTAGTGTCGTGTTATAAAATTCTAAGTTCTAATGACGTTTGGGATATAGGCTCAATTTCTATACTGGCCAGTCAATTCTTAAGAGTTCCAGGCCCACAAACTATACTCCTAATTCTGACAATTCAGTGACATTAAATCTCTCTTCAGAAATGAGGTTAAAAACATACACACAAACATAACTGACCAACACTAGCAAACCTGACACTAGGGAGGCTTGTAGATTGTTCAACTTATGTAACAATTATTTCTGCCCTATACCTTAATCTTTTTGTCTTATTAATTCCACAAATATTTACCAAATACCTATCATGAGCTAGAAACTATACTAGGTATTAGGAATACAAATATATACAAGATACCCTGCCTTGTTTATTATATTTAGTAAGGCTTGAAAACACAAAGCATCTAGTAGACCTTGAAATAGTTTTTTCATTAGAAAGTTTAGAAACGAACAGACATAGTGGCTCATGCCTGTAATCCTAGTAAGGCCAAAGAAAGGAGCATCATTGGAGCACAGGACTTTGAGATCACCTTGGGCAACACAGTGAGACTCTGTCTCCATAAAAAATGTTTAAAAACTAGTTTAGGGGCTCAGCACCTGTAGCTCAGCAGCTAGGGTGCTGGCCACATGTACCGGGGCTGGCAGGTCTGAATCCAACCCAGGCCTGCCAAACAACAACAACAACAAAAAAAATGACAACTACAACTACAACAACAACAACAAAAATAGTGGGTGTTGTGGTGGGCATCTATAGTCTCAGCTACTTGGGAGGCTGAGGCAGAAGAATCGCTTAAGCCCAAGAGTTTGAGGTTGCTGTGAGCTATGATGCCACAGCACTCTACCAAGGGTGACATAAGTGAGAATCTGTCTTAAAAAAAAAAAAAAAAACATAGTTAGGAATACATGGTGACATACACCTGTAGTCCTAGCTACTCTGGAAGATCCCTGGAACCCAGAGTTATAGTGAGCTATGATAATATCACTGCGCTCCAGCCCAGAAAGGCAGAGGGAAATCCTGTCTTTTAAAAAAAGTTTGAAGAGGCCAGGTGCTGTAACTCACTCCTGAAATCCTAGCACTCTGAAAGGCTGTGAAAGGCTGAGCTCACGAGTTCAAAACCAGCCTGAGATAGAGTGAGACTCCCAACTCTAAAAATAGCCAGGTGTTATGGTGGGCACCTGTAGTCCCAGCTACTCAGGAGGCTGAGACAAGAAGATGGTTTGAGTCCGATCTACCAAGAGGGACAAAGTAAGACTCTGTCTCAAAAAAAAAAAACAAAAGATTTGGGGGTAAACTACTATAATGGTTTTGAAGTGGCAATCATCTTTTTATAATATAATGACATATTCCTAGTAAAGCCAATAAAGCTTACAAATACAAGAACATTATTAGGCATCCTTATTTTTTAGCCATATTTGTGAGGTATGTATAAGTTACTGCAGGAGGTAGCGGTGGGTAGGGTAAGGTAGTTAGGATTTTTTTCCAAAGTCAAAACACAAAAACCAGAATAGTTTTGTCCTAGAGTTACCTAGAATAACTTTCCATTCCTCCCTGATAAACTTTTATGTAGCAAAACCTATTTCCAATGATTTTCTAATAGGAATTCAAAAAAAAATTTTTTAGGGCAACTTCTAAAATATAAGGCATTAGGTGGGCACAATGGCTAACACCTATAATCCTAGTACTCTGGGAGGCTGAGGTGGGCAGATTGCTTGAGCTCAGGAATTCAAAACCAACAGCAAGAGTGAAACTCTGTCTTTACTAAAAATAGAAAAACTAGCCAGGTGTGGTGGTGAACACCTGCACTCCCAGCAGCGCCGAAGACTGAGGCAAGATCACGTGAGCCCACGAGTTTCTGAGGTTGCTGTGAGTTACAATGATGCCACTACATTCTACCTAGGGCAAGAGAGTGAGACTCTGTCTCCAAATAAATAAATAAATAAATAAATAAATAAATAAATAATAATAAGGCATTCAGTTGTAGCATGTATTCTCTACAACTCTGACAATGAGTTGTAGATATCAACTCAACAACTGCATCAAAATCAACAATTTTTATAGCACCTGTTTTTAGATTCAGTATCGTTAAGATTGTACTTTTCATTCCAGGGGTCCTCAAACTACGGCCCACGGGCCACATGAGGTAGGTGTGATTGTCTTTGTTCCCGTTTTGTTTTTTTACTTCAAAATAAGGTATGTGCAGTGTGCATAGGAATTTGTTCATAGTCTTGTTTGTTTTTTTAACTATTGTCTGGCCCTCCAACGGTCTGAGGGACAGTGAACTGGCCCCGTTTAAAAAGTTTGAGGACCCCTGATAAACTTAGGATTTTAGATCAGCTAATTTTTCCCATTTTTTCTTCTTTTTAGAAATTTCAGTATTTCTAACATTAGGAAATACAAAACTTTAACAGAAAAGAATTGCTACCTGAGGATTTACGCCAGCAAGAGCCTGCAGCATCTGCTGAATAAATTGCTGGTGTCCGGGTTCAGTGGTTCCCGCTGTGGGGCTCGTGCTTTCACTAGGTGTAGGGTTAGAACCATTGGTTCCTGAAGAGCCTCCAGTGCTTCCTAATGCCCCAAGGCCAGGAGTAAACCTAGGGAAAGCGCAAATAGGCAACAAACCTAAATTCCTGCAAAACCAGAGGTCAGCCTAGGTGGCAAGTCAGTTACATTTTAACATATCAGTTAAGTAATCTTCTTAAAATAAGCATTTTTAACTTTGAAAACTATGACTTAAAAACAATCTCAAGAAAAAAAAGGGCGATGCCTGTGGCTCAAAGGAGTAGGGCGCCAGCCCCATATGCCAGAGGTGACAGGTTCAAACCTAGCCCCGGCCAAAAACTGCAAAAGAAAGAAAAAAATGGCAGATGGTATTAGATATAAAATTCTCAAAAAAAGTAAGCATTATGTGCTTTGTAATCTTCCCCAGATAAGTCTTACCCTGGGATGAGGCCGGGAGCTTCCGTAGCTAATGTCTGCAAACCCTGCTGAATCTGTAACAAAGCCTGCATTGCTCTAGGGTTTGACATTGCTGAGAGTGTATCAGGATTCTGCATCTAAGAATAAAGAAAAGCAGTGGTTACAAGGGAATTAAAATCAATGAAGGTCAATTTTAGTACCATTGCTATGATTCTGAAGAAAATCTAAAACCTCTCTCTGACATTGGCAACCCGTAATTTTCCCCAAAATAAACACAAGTACCTTCTCTTTGACAGCAAAGCCAGAGTGCAAATCATTACTTGACCTCTTTCCAAGTCCATCATGAAGGCCATTTTCATAATGGAAAACAATCACGAGCTACTCTGGAAGCCATTACCACTCCCCTTCTCCAACAAAGACAGAATTATTTTTAAGAGACAACCTCCAAATGCACACGTTATATGACATGGTATTATGGTGAAAGCCACATATTCCTCCTGAACAAATGTTATCTGTTGCTGACTTAACAATTTTACCAATAAGGTACACTCAAAAAACAACAGTTCCAATTTTGAAGTTAATACATGTGTCCTGAGCTTAGCTTTACCACTTCCAAATACACACCAACTGACTGACGAAAAAAGATAAGCTTACATCATTACAATAAATCAAGGACACTAACCTTGGAAAATGGTTTACAGGCCAGAGAATCATTTGCATAATACATAAAGCCCTAGAACTACCAGTTGCAAAAACACCAAGACTGACTTCTCTTTTATCTTTTTAAATAATAAAATACCATAGCAATCTCAAGTACTTTTTATAATGTAACTTTCCTTACACGACAACACTGACAATTTTAATCTTACTAATTCCGAGTTTGAGGAAATAAGATCTACCCCCTTGGAAAACAGGCATTCTATCGATTTGGAAGAAATTAAAACATTACAAAGAAAACAAATCTATCAAACAGGATAGGGTAGCTCTTTCCTGTTACTCGAGATTAGTTAAACCATAAAGCGTAACATGACACAAGGAAGCACTTCAAAGTTAGTACAGTGAAAGGAAATGGTTTATGGTATTAACAAAGCATTCAAAATCCTAAGTCCTCAAAAGCAAAAATAAAATGTTCCTGCCTCAGAATTTATGTTTAAGAAACATAAGCAAAAGGTCAGCAGTGAAATGGGGCTCATTTAAAATCAAGCTGAACTCTCTACTGATTGACAGTATTATCAGTCTTCATTCTATGTTTTACTATCAGCCAGAAGAGCAAGGAAATGTTTACCATCAAACTTTTTCAAGCAAATCATTACCGAAGATAGCTAGCATCTTTTCTTACTCACTTGTTGGAGGAAAGTTGGGAGCTGTTGTCTCATTTGTTCTTGAAGCTGAGGATTTCCAGCAAATAGGGGATTATTCAGCATCATCTATGGGGCAAGTGTTCAAACAATTTTAACTGGAAATATCTGAAACAAGTAATGTACCTTGTTTAATATTCTACCTTCCCCCAGTGCCTAAGCTGGCACCTAAAAGAGAGGAAGATAGAACATAAATAAAAAAGGAAAAGGGGAGATACTGTCCACAAAAGGGATCTCCAGAAAAAAAACAAAACGAGGCATCTTCTCTCTTAGTAAGATGGTTATTATGATAGTGACAAGTAATGTCCTAAAAAATAGAAGCAATCATTTTCTTAGTCTGTTCCATGAGCAAAGGTGAATATCAGCCCTTGAAAAAAAAAAAAAGGGAAAAACTGACATTCATGAAGATACATTTTCTGCTACACGGACATAAACATCAATACATGAAACTATATACACCGCTTGCTTAGAAACCTCAACACACAAGTGGCAAGCACAAAGATCCAGATCTGGAACCACTCTATCTACCTGCCTACTACAAAACAGCTAATATTAGGTCCAAAAAAATAATACCCCAAAACGGCAACCAACCTGCCAGAGAAATGGAGCTGCTAGGTGAAAATAGCCCAGACTAGCACCAACAGTCCTCTGGGGAAAGTGTTAAAATACTTTAAGACCTGAAAGATGTAAATCCATTTGAGAACACCAAGCAAGATTAGCATCTGGATTTCACCTCACTACCAACAGAGAGGAGAAAAATGGCATTATCTCCTAACCTTCAAATAGGTGTTAAGAACTTAAAAGTCAGGGCCATTATTAACATGATGCTATATACCTGAAAATAAGATTACAATACACAATCAGCATAACCAGCAACTAATAAATTCTCATAGCTTTCAAAAAGAGAGAGATTTTATATTATTTTCCCTAGAGTTAAAATGTCAACTAACAATGATTTACTGATAGCCTATTTTCCTGGCCAAAGTCTAGGGGAGGAAATAATTCATGCCCTCACATAGCCACATTTAAGAGCAATCACACGTAAATACTAGTACAGAGAAGTCCACTGCCCCTCTTTTTAAAAGTCCCATCTATTGTAGCAAAGTAGATCCTTTAACGTCAAAAACCAAACAGAATAAAAGTTAAGCTTTTCAAGAAAATACAGTATTTATTTCAAAGTGACTAACAAATTCATAGTAAATATATTAATGCCCACTTAAAGTCATCACCTGATTCTTTATTGGCTCCAGTCTAGTATTTCTTTACTATGAACACATTAATGAGGTTATCACATTTACTGTTCAGCATTTACATCGTATTTAAACTCATCTACAAAAAGTATACCATCTAAAACTTACTCATTCTTTCTCAGAAAATCATATCATTTAATTAGGGTAGTTCTCCTAACTTACCTGACTGCTTATACACATATCACAATTAATCCAGTTTTTAAACTCAAGACTTAAAAAAAAACTTTAAAGTCAAAAGCAGAAAAGAGAAATGACACACACTTTAATCTGATAGTAAGAGTACATTGTAAAATATTTCCAAATTGTAATAATAGACGTCTGCATCTTGCATTCTTTGTCAACATTTTGCTTTAGAGTAAAAAAAAAAGTATGTGAAAGTGCTCAAGTCACTTTATAAATGTAAATTTGTAATTATAAATGGGTAGGAATGTGCTTGTAAAAGTCAAATTTTAAAAAGATGCACATTATTAATTAGCCACACATACACTTAAAAATATACAAATAGGAAACTCACCATATACATTTTCTATATTTATTTTAAACAAATGTAAAAATTTTAGCTTCATCCACTCTCAAAAAAAGGGCTCTAGGTTATAATAAGGTGAGATATTTAATACAAGTAACTCTGATAATTTTCATGAAAATAAAACTATGTCATAAAATGTACCTACAGTATACAAAAATTTAAATACAAAAATGATTCTAATTTTTTTATTCCCAATCCCACAAATTTTATGAGGAAAGAAGTTATAAATGAGAATTATGTATCAGATATCTGCTATACACTTGAATCAAATGGTCCTAGAATTTAGAAAACAGAAACCATTTCAACTGAAATAATGGTTTCAGTTAATCAACAAGTGGTAATTATAAAACCTTTTAAAAGTTAAGAAACTTTGAAATTAACTATAAAAAGTATCTCAAATTCCTAACAATCT
Source organism: Loris lydekkerianus (assembly GCA_963574355.1). Lineage (NCBI taxonomy): Eukaryota > Metazoa > Chordata > Mammalia > Primates > Lorisidae > Loris > Loris lydekkerianus. The sequence continues at coordinate 14,363 of CAUYPK010015585.1, forward strand.
ACAGAAGCCATTTTTAGTAGAAAGCAAATATAAACTTCAGATGACTAAGGCTTACTTCATATTCTCCAGGATTTCTCAAGCCCAATGGTGTAGACAATACATCAGAATCACCTAGGAACTTTGGGGGTAGGGGGAATCCATGCAATTATATAAAAATCTGTAAGTATGGGGCCCAGCCCATCAGTAGTACTATTTTAAAAACTCTCCAAAGTAATCCTGAAGCCAGTGTTGGTAACTGTTAATTTTCTTAGTTATGCTCTCATTAGAAGCAAACTGGAAAATGAATGAATTAATAAAGGACCAGTATGCTACCTTGGGGCAAAGGATCTATAATATAGAAAGAATGAGAACAATGTTCCCACAAATCCCTTTCTGCCTTTGATTCCAGGCTATGTTACAAATTCCATTTTGAGGATGACTATTATAATCTGAGTGATCTACTACATAAAAGATTTCAAATTTATTAACACTGTTGTCATAGGAAGGTCTGACAACTAATTCACGAACTTGCCACTGTGTGCTTATGCTGGTGGCAGCAGCACTCTACAAACAACTTGGTATGGTTTCATAACCTAGGTGTATCAGTGTCTCACAGTTGTGCTGGTATGGACGTATGGTGGTGTCTTGCTGAGTGTGCTGCTATCTTGCTGAGTGGTGTTCACTGTTGTGTGTTTTTGTGTGCTCTATGATGACATCTCTGAAGGTTATTCTAGAAAGAATGTTTTAAAATTACTTGAAGGGTGGGCTAGGAGCTGGCATTGGTGCATGGATTCCTAATGGGAGTATTTTGAAAACAACCAATGAGGTGTGTAGCAATAGTCAGCAATGAGGTGTGTAGCCCTTTTTCTAGGATGAATTCACTAACTTAATTGTTAGACTCTGTATGTAGATACAAAGTAAACATGCATTATTTTCAACTCAAGGAATGGCAGAGATGAAAACATTGTTGACTTTGATGACATTGATGAAACACATTGACTTTTAATTATATATTCAACAGACTGTCCAAAAAACTGGATTTGCAGTTTACCCTTTTTCTCTATGTGCCAAAATCACAATTATTGGATTAGGTTATTTCAATTCACTCTGCATAGTCCTTTAAATACAACTACAAACTCACCTGGGCAGCAAGGTCAGGATTCTGGCTTAGTGACTGCATCATGCTTCTCATGTAGGGGGCAGACAACATGTTTTGCATAAGTTGAGGATTTTCAGTTATTTGTTGCAACAAGCTCTGCATTCCCGGTGTGTTGAACATACTAGCTGAAAGTTTGTTTTTAAAGAAAGACATTTTATTAAGAAAATAATAAAAGTTAAAGCTTTAAAATATACACTGTGTTTAATTTTAGCAAGTGCAGATGAGTACACACATTATGCTATCAAGGAAGAATTTTAAAACTAAGCTGATCTTCAAAAGTATATGCCCAACATATCACAGTAAAAGATGACTTATGATTTTTAAACATTCTGGCTATATCTACAGTAAAATCACATCTCAAGGAAGGGCTAAGTTCGAAAGTCAATTTAAGATATGATCAAAATTACTATGGAAAAAATCCATAAAGTGAAGAACTCTGAGCCAACTTTTCCCCCAGGACTGCAAATCATGGCCTAATTAGAATCAGATTCACCATTCAATATGACCATTCTCCTATAAGGACACTTCACATCTATGGGAAACAAAAGATGCAAGTCTTTTCTCCCACTTTTGCTGTACTGGCACTCATTGAGCGAAAGTGTGGGAGAACATATAGCACAGTGACTAAGAACAGTGTCTCGAGCCAGATTAACTGGGTTCAAATCTAACCTAGGTTAATAACCATGGGCAAGTTATTTAGCTTCTTCATACTTCAGTTTACCCACTTATAAAATAGAGAAAATATAGTATCTACTTCACAGCATAGTTGTAACAAATTACTTAATATGTACAGCACTTACTAAGAGCTGCTTTTGATTATTTTTCTTGTCTTTTTTTTTTTTGCCAAAGGCTACAGCTGAACTTAAGTGAATTCAATGTGTGATGACTCAACTATATACAAATTTTCACTGAAAACTAAGTAATCTGCTTAACTTACACGTAGATCCTCAACTACTCACTAGATAAACTCATATAGTCTCAAGCTTACTATGTTAACTCATAATAAAAATGAGTTAACTTTTGAGTTAACTCATTAGCTGAGTTATATTATATTATCATAATAATGAGCCTTTTCATTCCCTTTCTGCCTATATTCTAGGCCATGTAGTTTTACCATCCTAAAACACTTCACTCTTCCCACTTATCTACTTTATTGTAATTCTGCTATTGGTAATTGTTTCTCTTATTTTCATATATTGTAAATTATAATTAGTTTTTTCCACATCCTGATGTCTAAGAATACAGACATACCTTGGCTCCAAACCACCACAATGACGTGCATATTACAATAAAGCAGGTCATACAAATATTTTGGTTTCCCAATACATATAAAAGTTAGGTTTATGCTATACTATAGTCCGTTAAGTATGCCACAGTATTACATATGAAAAAAATGTAAATACCCTTAATTTTAAAATACTTTATTGCTAAAATTTCTAACAATCATCTTAGCCTTCAGCAAGTCAATCTTTTTCCTGGTGTCTGCGGCAAATTCTTAAAAGAGTTTAAGTTTGGCACATAGACTGATTGTTTCACAAAAAAAAAAAAAAAGATTTCTGTATGGCACACAATGCTCTTTGACAGCATTTCATCCACAATAGAACTTGTAAAACAAAGTCAATGTTTTGTTTTGGCACTCCAACTGTGCCACTGCTATCAACTAAGTTTATATAATATTCTAAATATTTTCTTGTCATTTGAACATGTTCACATCATCTTCACCAGGAATATAATCCATCCAAGAAACCACTTTCTTTGTTCATTCATTAGAAGCAACTCTTGAACCTTTCAAATTTTGTGACACTGCAGTAATTAATTCTAGTTCTCTTGTCCACCATATTTGCAGTTCCCTTCTCCACTGAAGCCTTGAACTCCTCTAAACACATCCACAATGGTTGAAATAAACTTCTTTCTCCTCTTGACATTTTTATCTCCTCTCATAAATAATATTCTTAACGGCATTTAAAGTCGTGAATCCTTTTCAAAAAGTTTTCAACTTACTTTACTTTTCTTAGATCCATCAAACACTCAAGTTGCTATAACCTTACAAAATATATTTCTTAAAAAAAAAATGCTTGTTTTCCTGAGTAATAGGTCTCAACAATAGGCTTAAAATATTCAGTAAACTATGCTAAAAACATATGTGCTGTTATTTGGGCTCTGTTGCACCCTAGAGGACAGGTGAAGTAGATTTAGCACTATTCTTAAGGACCCTGAAGTTTTTAGAATTGTAAATGAGTACTAGCTTCAACTATGACAGCAGCTGCATCAGCCCCTAACAATAGTCAACCCATCCTTTGAAGCCTTGAAGCCAGGCGATGTCTTCTCTTCAGCCAGATAGCATCTTCTTCCAACAGAAGGCTGTTTCAGTGATAATGAAAATCTATTGTTTAGTATAGCCGCCTTCATCAATTATGTTGGCTAGATCTTCTGGAAAACTTGCTGTTACTTCTAAGTCAGCACTTGGCTGCTTAACCTTGCACTTTCTATTTTATGAAGATGGCTTCCCTCCTTAAACTTCATGAACTTCTGCGGACTTTAAACTTTTCTTCTGCAGCTTCCTTAATTCTCTAAGCTTTCACAGAATCCTATCTTGGCTTTTGACATGCCTTCCCACAAAGCTTAATCATTTCTAACTTTTATTTTAAGTGAGAGATGGCAAGACTCTTTATTTGAACACTTATAGTCCATTGTAAGGTCCTTAACTGGCCTAATTTCAATATTTTTGTCTTAAGGAATAAGGAGGCTTAAAGAGAGAGAGACACACAGAGGAAAGAGCCAGTCAGTGGAAAGTCAGAACATACGCATTTATGTTTTTTCTGCTTAACAGAAAAGTTTGCCATCTTAAATGAATGTGATTTGTAGTGCCCCAAAACAATTACAACATCAAAGATAACTAATCACTGATTGCCACACTAGATAATAATAAAGAAAAGGTTCAGAATATTGCAAAAATTATCAAAATGTGACAGAAACACAAAGTGAGCACATGCTGTTAAAAAAAAAAAAGACACTGATAAGACTTACGTGACACAGTTTGCCACAAACTGTCAACCTATAAAAATCACAGTATCTGCAAAGCACAGGAAAGTGAAATACAATAAAATGAAATACGTCTGTATTCTAAGACAGGCTGGAAACCTATAGTCTGCAGGACAAATCTGGCCTACATCATGTTTTTTGTACAGCCCACAATGTAAAATATTTTGTGAAATATAAAACTATCTGAGATTCACATTTTAGTGTCTATAAATACCATTTTATTAGAAGTCATACTTTCATTTATTGTGTACTTCTACAAAAGCAGAACTGAGTATCCAAAACAGACTACATATAGTGTTGTCACTGCTTCATATTGCTACAACATGTAGCATGGGTATTTTATTACCAATACATATTGATCATGTCAGAACAACAACAAATGGAAGAACTGAACTATGAATGCTGTGCTTTTAAAGCACAGTGAAATATAAATTGTTTTATTAAATGAGATGGCAAAACATTACATCTATTAGCCAATGAAACTAAAAGAATACAACATGCATGGACACCGCCAGACTAGGCATTCATCACAATATTCTCCACTCAAAGGAAAGCAATGGTTAGAAAAATTACAAAATTTAAAATGAAGTATCTCATCACAGCCAAATTTCTCCACAAAAATAAAAAAATGAGGCTACAACCCAAGTTAAATTCCCCAATGGCATGGTTACCCAATCAAATGTTGGTTAATTAACAGTAATTAAATCTTAACTGCAGCAGCCAAATAAATTTGTCCAAAGAAAATAAACTTGTTTTAGTCTATCAGCCTTTTAGAGAGAACAATTTTTTTCTCAAACAGTTTAGGACACCAGGAACAACATCAATATTCAAATAAAAATCAATGTAAATGATTTTGCATAGTATTCCTCAGTTCCTGGTGAGTTGACAGGTGTTACTGATTACTCAGTTCTTATTTATTTGAAGTGACTGAAAATTAGCCCGTATAAACAATCTGAATAGAACAACTAAGGCAAGACTATTTTCAAAGAAGTTAAGAAATAATTGGGTACAACCTGAAGTAGAATATGCTAAATTATGCTACCTCTGACGGTGGGAGAAATGTGGAGAATTAAAAGGATTCAGTTGGACAAATTTACAAAGGTTATAAAAATGTTATATGCACTCTGTGGAAAATATTTTAATCTATCATGTTACTGAACCAGGAAAACCAATGATGAACATCATTCACTCTTGTGAGCTTAACCATGGTCAATTCTACAAATTTTTGTTGAAAACAGCTCAATATCCTGACATACTTAACCACCAAGCAGCCTGGTGGTTCACCAGAGTTTCACTGCATTACCTTCTAAGTTCACGTCTAAGATTAAAAACTTTGTAAAGAAAAACCACCACCTAACCAATATTAACAAATACTGAATGATTTAGAAATTAGTTTTTGATACAAATTTGGTAATGTTTCTCAATGAATTCAACCCAAAATTACAAAGCAAACAGCACTGATATGTGAAACTCAAACTGTAGTAAAGTGATTTTGACAACAAGTAAAGTTGTTTGAATAACAAGCAATGTCAAAGCTGCTTTATAAAGATATTCCCGGCCCTGTCAAAAATCACAAGAAATAAGATATCTGTTCCCATAAATTTGCAGATTTGTTTTTGGGCTCATACTACCTACATTATTTTTCAAAGCTGAATACAAGTGCAAAGAAAATTCACATTTCAAAATTCATTCAACAGTGTAATTGACTAGCTACTACATACCCCTTAATTTGAAATAAATAATCTGAAAGGTAATGACATTTAGATTTCTCTTTCAATGCATTTCTCTTAAAAGATTAAATGCTAAAAACCAAAAGAATCGAAAAGAATTCTATAAATACCTTCCAAATTGATGAATATGCTATTAAAAATCATATACTTTTAGAATGAGTACACATTCTGATTAAGTCTCATTACATAATTAGTATTAACATAGGAATACTTACAATAGGTTTTGAGAAACACAGAACACAGTGAACCACAATTAAGAATGTTATCCCCCTAACAAATCCACTACCTTCATCATTAGGTATGTATGAGGAAAATGTTTTACGCATCACATCTATGATGCACAATGCAAGAGTACTTGTAGGATTTATTAAATATTGAGTATAAATGTCTTAACACAATAATTAAGGAGATGGGCCTGGGGTAGAGTGCCCTGACAACACAGCTCATAGCAACCTCAAACTCCTGGGCTAGGCACCGCCCAGACCTCCATAAGAGGTGTGCAGCGATCCCCGACCCGTGACCCGCACCCACTGGGGCTCCACATTCCCTGACCAGGAACTGAGGGAGCCACACAACCCTGCATCCCCCCAACTGTGTCCTCTCAGCCTCCTCATTAGCTCATCCATCCAGATACCAGGGACTCTGGTAGCTGCGTGCCCTCTGGAGCCCTACCTGCCTCTGCACAGAGCCCTTCTCCTGGCCAGAGACTGCTAGAGCCTTGAGCTCCCAGTGCCAAAGTCACTGGGTGCCAGGCACAGAGAACTGTGCGCACCACCCCCAGCCCTGTTGCTGAATCCGGGGGTGTCGCACACCGGAGCTGCTTCCACAACCAGAATCCCCTAACTACAGCAGCCCCAGAGGAACTACACAGGATCACTCCCTACAAAGATCCAGCCACAATAGAGTGATCCTGCTGGGGTCTAATCTTGGAGAGACACCTCCCCAACTCTGAGGATGGCCAGAGGCAACGGTGAAAAGCAATCATGAGGCGAAATCAACAGAAAAACTCCGGCAATATGAATAATCAGAGTAGATC
>CAUYPK010015586.1:0-52299 GCA_963574355.1 Loris lydekkerianus
GGAAGAATATTAGAATGACTGCAGATCTCTCTGCTGAAACTTTTCAGGCCAGAAGAGAGTGGTCATCCACTTTTAATCTCCTAAAGCAAAATAACTTTCAACCCTGAACCCTGTATCCAGCTAAACTGAGTTTCATTTAGGATGGAGAAATTAAATACTTTAATGACATTCAGATGTTGAAGAAATTTGCCATAACAAAACCAGCTCTTCAGGATATTCTCAGATCTGTCCTCCATAATAACCAGCCCAATCCTCTACCACAAAAGTAAACTTCACTCAGAAACTTTTGTTTGAACTCCAACTTCCACAGTGGTGAAAGGATTAAAAATGTCCACTGGACTTTCGAAAAACTTGGTACACAAAATTTTACTAGACTTATCAATACTCTCCATTAATGTTAATGGCTTAAATTGTCCTCTAAAAAGGTGCAGGTTAGCTGACTGGATACAAAAACTCAGGCCAGATATTTCCTGCATACAAGAGTCACATCTTACCTTAAAAGATAAATATAGATGCATTTCATCCATATTTCAGGAAAATGGTAATCAGAAAAAAGCAGGTGTTGCAATTCCATTTGCAGATACAATAGGCTTTAAACCAACTGAAGTAAGAAACGATAAGAATGGTCACTTTGGATTTGTTAAGGGTAATACTCAATAGGTGAGATTTCAATTATTAATATCTATGCAGCCAACAAGATTGTGCTGCAATTTATAAAAGAAACTCTAAGAGAAATGAGCAACTTGATTTCCTCCAGCTCCATAATAGTTGGAGATTTCAACACTCCTTTGGCAGTGTTGGATGGATCCTCCAATAAGAAGCTGAGCAAAGAAATTTTAGATTTAAACCTAACCATTCAGCATTTGGATTTAGCAGACATCTAGAGAACATTTCATCCCAATAAAACTGAATACACATACTTCTCATCAGCCCACAGAACATACGCTAAAATCAATCACATCTCGGGTTAGAAGTCTAACCTCAGTAAATTTAAAGGAATAGAAATTATTATTTGCATCTTCTCGGACCACGATGGAATAAAAGTTGAACTCAGTAACAATAAGAATCTGCATACTCATACAAAAACATGGAAGTTAAATAACCTTATGCTGAATGATAGCTGGGTCAGAGATGAGATTAAGAAGGAAATTGCCAAATTTTTGGAACAAAACAACAATGAAGACACAAATTATCAAAACCTTTGGAATACCCCAAAGGCAGTCCTAAGAGGAAAATTTATAGCACACAAGCCTTCCTCAAGAGAATGGAAAGAGAGGAAGTTAACACTTAATGAGACATCTCATGCAACTGGAAAAGGAAGAACATCACAACCCCAAACCCAGCAGAAGAAAAGAAATAACCAAAATCAGAGCAGAATTAAATGAAATTGAAAACAAAAGAATTATATAAAGATCAATATATACAAAAGTTGTTTTTTTGAAAAGGTCAATAAAATAGATAAACCTTTGTCCAACCTAATCAGGAAAAAAAGAGTAAAATCTCTAACTTCATCAATCAGAAATGGTAAACATGAAATAACAACAGAACCCTCAGAAATTCAAAAAATCCTTACCGAATATTACAAGAAACTTTACTCTCAGAAATATGAAAATCTGAAAGAAATCATCCAGTACTTGGAATTACGCCACCTACCAAGACTTAGCCAGAACAAAGTGGAAATGTTGAACAGGCCTATATCAAGTTCTGAAATAGCCTCAACTATACAAAATCTCCCTAAAAAGAAAAGCCCAGGACCAGATGGCTTTACGTCAGAATTCTACCAAACATTTAAAGATGAATGAGTACCTATATTACTAAACCTCTTCCAAAATATAGAAAAAGAAGGAATACTATCCAACACATTCTACCAAGCAAACATCACCTTCATCCCCAAACCAGGGAAAGATCCAACAAGAAAAGAAAGTTATAGACAAATGTCACTAATGAATATTGATGCAAAAATACTCAATAAGGTCCTAACAAACAGAATCCAACAACACATCAAAAAAATTATACACCGTGACCAAGTGGGATTTATCCCAGGATCTCAAGGCTGTTTCGATATACGTAAATCTATAAATGTAATTCAGCACATAAACAAACTAAAAAATAAGACTATATGATTCTGTCAATTGATGCAGAAAAAGCTTTTGATAATATCCAGCATCCCTTCATGATCATAAACCTTAAAAAATTTGGTATAAGAAGGGACATTTCTTAAACTAATAGAGGCCATCTACAGCAAACCCACAGCCAATATCGTAATGAATAGAGTTCAATTGAAATCATTTCCACTTAGATCAGGAACCAGGAAAGGTGGCTCATTGTCTCCATTGCTCTTTAACATTGTAATGAAAGTTTTAGCCTTTGCAATTAGGGAAGAAAAGGAGATCAAGTGTATCCACATAGGGTCTGAAGAGATCAAACTTTCACTCTTTGCAGATGACGTGAAGGTATATCTGAAAAACACTAGGGATTCTACTACTAAACTTTCAGAAGTGATCAAGAGATACAGCAATGTCTCAGGGTACAAAATCAGCACCCATAAATCTGTAGCCTTTATATATACCAACAATAGCCAAGCCGAAAAAATAGTCAAGGACTCTATTCCTTTCACAGTAGTGCCAAAGAAGATGAAATATTTGAGAGCTTATCTAACAAAGCACGTGAAGGATCTCTATAAAGAGAACTATGAAACTTTAAGAAAAGAAATACCTGAAGATGTTAACAAATGGAAAAACATACCACGCTCATGGCTGGGAAGAATCAACATCGTTAAAATGTCTATAATGCCCAAAGCAACATACAGTTTTAATGCAATTCCCAACAAAGCTCCATTGTCATATTTTAAAGATCTTGAAAAAATAATACTTTGTTTTATATGGAATCAGAAAAAACCTCGAATAGCCAAAACATTACTCAGGAATAAAAAAAAAAAGCAGGATGAATCATGCTACTAGACCTGAGACTGTACTATAAATCGATAGGGGAAACTTACTAAATGCAGAATACAAATGTCTACATATAATAACTAAGAAAATGACAGGAAGGTTACGTTGAATGGTTTGATGAGAATATTTCAGATTGTTTTTGAAACCAGCAAATTGTACCCCTTGATTGAACAATTTTACACAGCTATGATTTAACAATAAAAAAAGAAAAAAAAAGACAAAAAAAAAATAAAGTTGGCCGATAAAACGTTAAAAAAAAAAAAGAAAGAAATAGAGGAAGGAAAATGAATACTGTGAATTCATTAGAGGGTTTGGTGTGGGAAAAATTTATTTTGATACTTCCTACTAAATGATAATTTAAGTTCACCTAGATAAGACAATAAACATCTATTGCAGAAAAATATCTTCCATTACATACTTTTTTCTTCTAGCAAAAAGTAAGAAAGTAGAGAAATGTTTTGCTTTTTCTAATAATATTTTTATGCAGAATTAAGAAAGATTGTGTTTATAAAATACGCTTTCAGATAATAAATCTTCTTCTTGATCATACATGAAAACTTACATTTATGATTACATATAAAATGCAATAAAATGTATATATTAAAAATAATGTTCTCTGATTACAAATTCCTTTTTTTTTTTTTTTTTTTAAGAGACAGAATCTCACTTTGTTACCCTGGGTGGAATGCCGTGGCATCACAGCTCATAGCAACCTCCAACTCTTGGGCTTAAGCAATTCTCTTGCCTCAGCCTCCTGAGTATCTGGGAAGGACTACAGGCACCTACCGCAGGCCTAGCTATTTTTTTGTTGCAGTTTGGGGGCCAGGGATGGGTTTGAAAAGGTCAATAAAATAGATCAACCTTTGGCCAACCTAATCAGAAAAAAAAGAGTAAAATCTCTAACTTCATCAATCAGAAATGGTAAACATGAAATAACAACAGAACCCTCAGAAATTCAAAAAATCCTTACTGAATATTACAAGAAACCTTACTCTCAGAAATATGAAAATCTGAAAGAAATCATCCAGTCCTTGGAATTACGCCACCTACCAAGACCCTTAGTATATGGGGCCAGTGCCTTACTCACTGAGTCACAGGCACCACCCCTGATTACAAATTCTTAAACCCTTAATAAAACATACATTAGATTAAGAAGCTATACTACACATTGAAATAAGTAAGCCTTAGACTCTGACCCCACATAACTTGAGAATTCAAAATTTCTAAATGAAGAGAAGTGAAATAAATGACATCACACTTTTAGAGGCCTTTCCTAGTGAAAGAGAACAGGATAAGAAGAGATAAATTTTAATTTGAGTTTATAAATACCCTATTTCCAAGAATCTCTGATGAGTTCTGGCAGTGCTAATAATGTACTATAAAATGGGTGAGTTATAAACCACATAAATTTATTTCTTATAGTTCTGGAGGCTGAAAGTCCAAGATCCTGGTGCTAGGAGGGTTGAGTTCTGGTGATAACCACTCTTCTGTGCTATGCACTGCCAACTTTTCATATCCTACTGTGATAGAAAAAGGATGAGAATATTCTCTGCGTTCCCATTTATTTTTTAAGCTCAGGATATGTGACAATTGAATATTGTATAAATTTAAAGTATACAATTTGTTGTATATAGTAAGATAATCATCACAGTCTAGTTAACTAAGATATATATCATCTCAGTTGTTACCATTTCTTTATTCTTTTTCTTTTTTCTTTTTTGTGGTATGCTGAGAATATTTAAGATCTACTCTCATTGCAAATTTCAATTATACAACAAAGTATGGTTAATTATAGGCACATTGTTGTACACTGTATCTTTAAACAACGAGCTAGTGGCCTAAGTAAAAACAATTCCCCAAAGAAGACATACAAATAGCCAACAGAAACATTAAAAAGTTCTCAACTCACTGATCGTTAAGGGAATGAAAAACAAAACCATAATGAAATATCACCTCACACCTGTTAGAATGACTATTACCAGAACAATAAAAGATAACAAGTGCTGGGGAGGAAGTGGGAATAAAGAAAACTTGTACACTGTTGATAGGAATGTACAGCCATTATAGATGACAATATGGAAGTTCCTCCAAAATTTAAAACCAACTGTGACCCAGCGATCTTATTTCTGGGGTTATGCAGATCACCACAAAAGTTTAGAGACAGACTGCATTATGGTTCATTATTTCATGCCCAAGAAATATAGTCGACAGTTTCCTTTCTGATTCACCCATACAAATTTCAATTGGCTTGACTTACTGTTATTATTGGCAGGGCTTTTTTCCATCTATGAAGGTTTTATGTTTCTTGATTTTTGTGTAATTTGTGTCATTACATTTGTAATGACCCACATTTAAGAAAATGAAATCAGTATATTGAGGGATATTTCCACTGCACTCTGAGGCTCATTGTAGCATTTTTTATAGTAGCCAAGATACAGAAAAACTATAAACGTCATATCAACAGATGAATGGATAAAGAAAATGTAGTATGTATAGTCAATGGAATATTACTTAGGCTTTAAAAAGAAAGAAATCCTGACATTTGTGAGAACACATATGAACCTAAGGGCATTATGGTAAGTGAGATAAACCAAACACAGAAAGACAACTATCACATGATTTCATTTATATGTAAAATCTAAAATACTTGAACTCAACTCATAGAAACAGAGAGTGGAAGGGTGTATTACCAGGAACTGGAGGCCAGGAAAAATGGGGAGATATTTGCCTAGGTCTCTCTTATAAGCGCACTGATTCTATTCTATTCATGTGCACTCTACCTTCTTGACCTAATCACTTCCCCAAAGCCCTACTTCCTAACACCATCCCATAGGGAGTTAGGATTTTAACAGATATTTTGAAGGGACAAACATGTTCAGTATATGGCAAAGATCAATGTTTAAATATTAATTAAATCATCATAGAATAATTTATTCAATAATAAAGCAAATTTAAAAATTGAATTAAAATTTTAGTTATTATCTATATGAAAGGTCAAACTCATTTGCATTTAGACAGCAGACCTTCAAAAAGTGTTGAATTCATTGACAATATTTCAAAGCAGGAAATTTTCCCATAAAATCAAGAAATGGGAATTTCTTGAAGAAATTAGTTATGGAATTTCTTGAAGAAATTAGTTATGGAAAAAATTCAGAACATATGGGAATAGTCACTGCATTTTAGTGTGACAAAGGTATGCTAGAGTTAACTAGTCCATAGCTCAGCTAAATGAGGCATTTACTTTCCTGTTTGTCATCATTCCTTCATTAGCTGTTGCCTCATGACACTGGCAAGCCATCTGCTTTACACAGCAATGCTAATGGCCTGGCTTTGTATGCATTTAATGCCAAGCAGAGGCATATATATAAATATTTTAATGATTTAATGAAATATTTTGATCTGATTTTTGAAATCCTAAATAAAATAATCAGATAATTTATAAAAGTTGAGTTTCTCATAACAGAATATTTAGAAACAATTTATATTGGCAAAAATAAATTATATAACAATTGAATATAAATTAAATAAAAATTAGTTCATAATGTTGTTATGTGGAAATAAGCATGAGAGCAAATTCTGGATCTACCAGAAATTAGTTTTATAATTTTAGCTAATTTATTTTATATTATTACTCTACCTATTGTGTGATAAATAAATAGGTTTCTTTGGAAAAAGAATGTGTAAATCTCTGAGATTATGAAAAGCATATCTAGGACCCCTCTTCAACACAACAGAATTTTAAAAGTGTGCAAAAAATGGCTGAGTCGCATAGAATCACAGTCTATGCAGAAAGCACTAGGCATATTGCATGAGATCTCTGTTTCCTAGAATTAGCAATTCCTTTCCTATGTAAAAAGAACTATTTAATTAGGCTTAATCTGACAATTTTTAGATGGTTCACCTAGGAGAGAAATCTTGACAGTTCTGGTTATCTGGTCACACAGGTTCTTGACAAGGGCTTGATTACTCAATTGGAAAGTCAAACTCATGCAAGAGTGTGCAAACACACCTCTCAAATGTCTTATTTTTGCAAGAGAAAAATACATGCACACACATACACCTCTCAAATGTTTTATTTTTGCAAAAAAAATATATACAATTATGATTTAATAAAAAATTAAATTAAAAGTAATAATAAGCAAGAAATATTTACAAGACACTAATAACTTGATTGGATTCCTAAACACTAGTTTTTTTGTTGTCTTTTAATTATGTGGAAATGGCATAATTATATACAAATTATAATTATTTCAGTTTTGTGTCCAGCCCTCTGTTGTCCCTGGGAACAAGTCTCTGACTTCTGCACTCATAGCCACTGTCTTCACTCTGGTACTGTAAGCTCTCTTCAAGAGTTTGTGGAAACAAACTCAGTCTTAGAATGTTTTCCAAGAATCTGCTGCATCAGTTAAGGCTTCTTGTACTTTCCTCCGGGGAAGTCTCTGCCTGCCCAACTACAGTAGAATAATCTTACAAGGTAGTTCATCCCCACTGGCTCTGTAAGTGAGCCATTGGTAAACCATTTCCCTGTTATATTGAGAAAGTTGTTTCTAGATGATTAGGTATATGGTGAGATCCTGAAAATCCACTGGTTCCAAAGCAAGTTTATTTTTTAATCTTGCAGTGAAACAAGCTCCTTGATTTTAAGAAATCATGCTAATGATATTAAAATTTACAATGAATAAAGCATTTTTAAATCTAAGAATCTTGGAGCTGGCATGAACTCTAACAGGCAAGGAAATGAAGTCATATACAGAAGAGTGAGCTAGTCCATCTATACCTACAGAATGGGATATCCCATCTATATAACTACAGAGACATTTCTCTATAGTGGGAGAGCTTTTGTAAGTATTTATATGGAGCATAAAATTTTCATTCTCCATGCACATACCAAGAATTCTCTTCATATGCCTCTCTGATGTTTTTTTCCAATGTACAATCCAATTTCATATATTTGTGTGCAGCTATACCACAGGCCATCATCCTTTTCAGAAAAAGTAATAACCAAATAGACACATAAAATTTCTTCATAGTGGGAGAAATTCCATAGCTTTGCTCCAAACTTCTGGACAGAGACATTGTAATTTCCTGATATTATCAAGTTCAACAGCCAGGCAATGTGATACGGAGCATTTTTTACATGCTACAAACATGTCAGACCTCAATCAGGTTGGCTTTGTTGCAAGGCCTAAGGTCAGAGTGGCTTGATCTTTAGGCGGACTGAAGCAGAGACCTCTATGTATCTAAATTCCAGCAAAAGCCAGCAGCTTTAATTTTCACAATTAATGGATTTTAGAGAAAACGTATATCACCAAATAAAAGGCAATGTATCAAACCTTTTGCTTCTTTCTTATAGGAAGGCTGTGGAAGTTGCAATTTGCTTTCTCATGCCCCAGACCACAGGCAGGAGCTGCCTTTCAAGGTTTATCACCCATATTCTGTCATAAACGCATGTGACTTGTTAAGCCACCTAAGCCATCTGCTACTTTTTGTTGCTGTCGTTCTCTAAGTTTGATAAGCATGACATCCTATAGAATCAAGACTCCCTAGTTCTCTGTATACTGTGTCATATCAGAGAGCTGAAAGTGGACATAGAGCTTAATTAAGGCAGTGAACTGTGCTGCTGGCACTTTCTGGTTAAAGTAGACTCACACTTCTTTTCTCATTAATTGATATTCAGGGACAGCAGCAGCCAGGTAAGTAGCTGCTTACCAGAAAATAGTGTGCCCAAGTTTGTTCCAAAATGTCTGGCTTTGTATATGCAGTTTGAGACACCACCTGATGGCAATTATGAAAATCCCAAGTCATTTTTCAAGAGCTTTTGGGTTTTGCACAAGGACAAGGTGTAATTTTAATAGCCATGTGAAATTACCAACCTCATTTGTCAAGTATTTGAGGGTGACACTAATCTCTCTGATTCCCTCAGGGATGGAGCATGGCTTCTACTGGATAAAATGTAGATATCAAAGCACTCAAAAAGCTTTTATTTATGCATTCTTATCATAATAGCTCTTATTATATATGTCAAGGAGCCAATTTAGGAATTCTGTCAGTTGCCAAATATGTATTTCAATTATGCATCTTGAAGTGGTAGAAATAGATTCAAGGTGAAACCACAGTCACATTGATGCCATTGTATGATATACTGGAAAATATACCGTATTTTGCACCTGGCGATGCTCAGTCTTTGTCTATGGGTCATAGTGGTAAACTGGAATATCTTCAAAATATTAACACTATTTAATAATCCCTAGAATATCATGATATTTTTCTTGCTCCAGACCACAGTTACCATAGAAGGTGGTGTGAAGTGTCTTTGCATAATGCTTTTATAGTGTAGATTTGTGGGTGACATTGCTTAGGGGCTTTTATTCAATGGGATCCAATACTTTCCTTACTAAAGAAGCTCTGGCCTTGTGATTTCACTTGAAATTGAGGGAGAGTCTGTACTATCCCTTTGTGATTTAAGCCAGGTTCCTCCTCTGTAAGTGTAGAATTTTTGTAATTATATAAATCAAATGATATTTTACTAGCAATACTTTTATTACTAGAAATCTAATAATCAGCCTGAACATCAAAACATTCCCTTTGCCAAACCATCTCAGTTGCACGTCTGATGGGCACTTTTTTGATGATGAATAGATTTTACTACCTGAGCTTTGTGTCTCCAGGCTTTCATCAGCCCCATGGAAATGAAGAAGCTCATTTCAGTGGAGGTAACTTTCAGTATTAAACTTGGCCTTCAAAGTGAAACCACCCAGAGACTTTATAGATGCCAATGTCCCCTTCTTTAAGGTAGTTTGGTAGTTCTATAAGAGTACTTTGGTAAAGGAACTGTAATTTGGGCCTTTATGGGGGAATTTAGTGGTTATATATCATAAATATATTCTAACATTTCCATCTCCCCGAGTCTTTGGGTTTCTTCCTTCTGACACAGACATTCTGGCAACTCCATCTTACTGAATATTTTCCACTTTTGTGTATAGTTTTTAATGAATTCATCAAAATGTTAGAACCATCTCCAGCTGCTGGAAACTGCAAATTAAAGTCATAATCTTAAGAAAATGCACACATATGGACAAATTGCATTTAATCAATTTTATATAATGTCCAACACATTTAAGATCTATTTCCCTCAGGTTCATGCCAATGTGAATAATCAAGTCTCATGACTATTTTCACATGAAAAATGTCTTGGATCAGACTTTGCCTTTTTCCCCGGAGCAGGCTGGGATCAGGTTCTGTTATGGATTCGGGGACAAAGAGAAATGAAGAGGGCAGCCCTTGAAGAGAATGGATAGGCCACTGCAAAGTAAGGTTATTATAGGGTTTTTAAGCAGCCAGAGGTTAATCCCGAGGGAAAATAAAATGATTATACTTCTTTCACTGCCAATAGAAAGTGGCTCAGGGCAACTTAATAGTTCAAGTTGCTCACACTTTTTTTTTTTTTTTTATATACCAATTAAAGATCTTCAATTCAAACTCAGAAACTCACTTTAAGTGTCTCAACCTTTATTTTAAGGAACTTGATAACATGTTTTATTCAACTTGAATTACTATTCCCCAAATGGTATCATTGAATTTAGAGTTTAATTGTTAGTCATGTCTGCCCTATGGCTATAAGAAATAGGACATTATCGCAGGGTCACAACAGAAGCTTTTGGCTACTCTGTGTCTTGAGCTGATAGTTTTAGTGTAGAATCTTATCATTTTCCAGTAGCTAAAAGTAGCTGTATCATACTGTGAACTTTGTAGTCATCTTTTCATCATAATGATCAAGAACAGTAACAATTTTATCTATAGAAACCTTAATTTCAACAACAACCACTGACAATCATTTATGTAATAATGATGTAACACTATTCTATGGATTTTTAGTACCTTTTATCACTGACAGTAAAATTCCCACAATGTTTTAGCTTGAAAGGATGTGCAATCCAATTCCAGAATCCCAACTGAAAGGTCTGTTTCTTAAAGCCACTTCTAAAAACAAAAACCGTATTATGTTCATGTCAGAAATACAGAATCTATATTAGATAAGTCAGTAAACGTGCGATACAAAGTGGAATTAGTTACAGATATACTGAAAAAGCTGAAAGGGAGGAGCTTAAGGCAACCGGAAGCCTGTTGTAGATAGTCCCTTAAGGGATGTGGGACTGAAAAAAGTCTGATGTTGCCACAGTCTGGGAGCCATGCACACAGGTAGGAGCTATGAGACAGTTCTCAGGCCTAGCTGTGGAGGTGGGGACCTGATGAAGGGAGACACTATGTGCCAAAGCTGACATACATGTCTCTGTGGAAACATCTCCGGAGGGTCCAAGGAACTACCCTGGCTTTTCTCAGCTCCCTGCTCTCTGGTATCCCATCAGCACACCCCATTGACTGAACCTAACTCATATCAGTGAGAAATCAGTGGGAAAAGAAGCTTGGGAAATATAACATGCAAAGTCAGCACACCCTGAAAGCAATCAGGGGAATGGCAGGCACAATAGTTTGATACATTTGAGTCCAAGATAAGTCGTATGTTCTAAATCTAAATAGAATCAAAATAGAAATCAAATAGAAATCTAAATAGAAATCAAATTTTAAGTCATAAAACAGTAATATTTAAGGTATTTAGCTATTTAACTAATATTTGAGAAAAACATAAAGAAGCAGTATTTTTTTCCTCAGATTGACAAGGTTAAATAAAAAGACATTTTTAGCAAAGAAGAACATATATATTGTATGTTTAATGTTTAGTTTTCTAGTGATGCTGTAACAGTTTAACACAGAGTCAGAATTTGCAATGTGTATTTAATCTTGGTAAGACTTTCAAAAAAACAAACCTTTGTCTCTATTAATTAATTTTTTATTACTACATGACAAATAACAACACACTTGAGAGCTTAAAACCATATCCATTTATTACCTCATAGTTCTGTAAATCAGAAGTCGGGGCCAACTCAACTGGGCTGTCTGTTTAGGGTCTCAAGTTGATATCTTGGTGTCTGCTAGTTTGGGCTCTATTGCCAAACTCATTTGTTGTTGGATGAATCCATTGCCTTGTGGTTGTAGGATGGTCCTTTTTGTTCCCTTGCTGGCTTTGGGCAAGAGTCCCTGCTCTCCTTGGCATATTGTTTTTTCCATGTTAAACTATTAATGTCTATCAAAAGCTTCTTGCTCTTCAAATCTTGTTCCCTTCTGCTACCACTTAGAGAAAGTCTCTGATTTTATGATTAAATTATGACCACATCAATAATCTTCCTACCTTAATGCCAGTTATACCATATGATATACCGTAACTAACAGTGTGAATTCTCATCATATTTGCAGATTCCAGATATCAGGTGGAAACTTTAGTAGAAGGGAGTGGCACAGCCCCAGTAAGGAGCGGTAATGAACAACATTGCTATGTCAGCATCAGTTTTGTGCTTTAAGAGTAATAGCATGGATTGACTTTAACATTTGCTATTTAAATTAATATTTTATAATAACACGGGATTCTATTCGATGGCAACATTTTGAAGTAGGTCCTGAAATAGAAAAATACTGACATTTGTGAAAACATAAGAAAAGTTTTGTCAATTTGTAGTAAACAAAATTTTTGTTTATTTTTTAATAAAGGTGATTTTTAAGTAAAATAGCCTCATAAAAAGGAATAAGATTATAAAATTTTCTAAGTCCCAAGGTTCCCATAGACATTCTTAGGTATATGACTTTCTGCATAGTTGCTCTTTCCAAAAGAAAGGAGCTGCTTGAGTGTCATGTAACTTTCCACCATTCATTCTCTCAGAGCTTAGAGTTGCCTGTGTGGCTTCCAGGCCATCCACATCCAGCCAGGAGGCCAAGAATTTACATGAATTCACAGCCTCTCTCAACCTGAAAACAACATGGTGCAATGTTTATAAATCTATGAATTGTTATGAGTTTCTTGAGATGGTGTCGCTATTATTTAAAATTTATTAGTTATTTTAGTAATTCATTCCCTAGAACTAGATTCTCTGTGTTGATTTCACAAGAACCTTCAGGAATGAGCTTGCATTTTTTCAAGCAAATGACTATATTGTGAGATAATAAAATAGCAAATTTCTTATATTAGACAGGTGCATAAAAACAAACCCTTCATTGTTGGCAACCCAAATGATTGCCATTTGCCACTTTAGTATCACAGCAGGTTACATAAATTATTATTACATTCAATTAGCCTTCTGACAATTTGAGGAATTCTTTACCTACATTCAGTTAACCCACACACAATGATTTGAAAGCATTTCCTGCCTTGAAAACATCAAAGCAAATCAAGGAAATCAGCTCCAATCTTATCCTTATTATCAAATACCTGGGGATCATTAAACCAAATGACAGAAGAAGAAATGCCAATTATAAATGCTGCTTTAAGGTGACATTTGATTATCCGTGCAGGAGATTATTTTAAGCAAAATGATATAATTCTACAAAATCATTTTACTGTCCTATACTGCTAATGATGCCTTTCTTTATTTCCCTTTCTTAATAAATTAATATTATTAAACCTTAATATTTAAGCATCACTAAATTCCTATTTAATTCCATTCTTAATGTAATATATATTAAGAAATTTTTCATTATTGAATATCATATTAACATTTTCAGAATAACCTAGATTTTATTTTATTTTATTTTTTTACTTTATTTTATTTTTTTGCAGTTTTTGACTGGGGCTGGGTTTGAACCTGCCACCTTTGGTATATTGGGTCAACACTCTACTCCTTTGAGCCATAAGTGCCATCCAATAACCAAGATTTTTAACGACAGAAGAATATATAGACTTATATATTAGAAAAGTTTCTGTGATGACAAATGATGCTTTAGAACACCACACTAATATAAACTTGTAAGGTAGGAAAATATATTTTATGTAACATTAAACAATATTACTTTTCATATTTTGAAATATTTACTAATAATATTACTATTTATTAATGATGATTTATTGATGTTCTTTACTAGAACTTTCTCACTCAGGTACTTTATTGGGCTAAATATCTAACATGAGGAAATCAGTAAAACTTGCATGAGAATGTATTCATTGCCAAAAACATATTTCTCATTTTTCTGACATTAGAAATAAAATTATATATGCCTATACTACTACTATTGTAGTATAGTTTTAATTCCCATGCAAATATGTGTTTCTAATTGCATTGTTTCCCAGAAAAACTATAGGAACACTATAGCCTTTATTAGGTAAGGCTAATAAAAATGGGAATTGTTAAAAATGTTAGAATTAGCTCAAAAACTCAGTAGAGATTAAAATAACATAGAAACCTATAGGAAATATATTCTATTTATATTTATTTATTTATTTTTATTTTTTTGCAGTTTTTGGCCGGGGCTGAGTTTCAACCCGCCACCTCCAGCATATGGGGCCAGCACTCTACTCCTTTTGAGTCACAGGTGCTGCCTGGAGATATATTCCTTACACTAACTTATGTGTGTGCATATCATTGAGTATTTCTCGTGTTCTGGGGAGGAAAAATAGAGTTGTTCCTAAGAAGCTTAGATCAGTGAATTCCATATTAGAAAATTTTTCTGAACTCATCACAACTAGTGTTATTTTGCGGTATGATTATAGAATTCTATCAAAAGGAGCTGCTTTGGTGGAAGGGATGACTGAACTAAGGCAGTATTACGTAAGGTCATTAAGAATCATTCCATGTCAAACACTAAGCTCAAACATTCTCCATTAACCAGGATGAGCTTTTAGAATTTATTAACTAGTCTCTTAAGAACTCATATACATTTTTCTTCTATTATCTTGAATTTTTACATCATAATTAATATGCTCAGTCTGTGGTCAGATTACTCAGATATACATTTTTCTATTTACCAGTTAAGTGATATTGGATAACTAATTGAACTTGCTGTGATCAAGTTTCTCTACCACTACAATAGGAATAGATAGGAGTATTTATGCCATTACTCTTTGGGGAGTAGATAAATTAGTACAAGTAAAGGTAATATAAATACAAAAGACATCTGACATAACAAGACCTCAATAAATGTCAGACAAGTTAATGAATAAAACAATGCATAGATTAGTTAAATGAAACAAAATTCCAAAGACCTTTCCTGTATTTTCAGTTTATAGATTTTGGACATCTTTTTGCACTTCCTTATTCTGCCTACAAAAATAAATCACCAACAATAGAAGCATAGCAGCAACCTAGAACAAAATCTTCCCAATTATCCTCATTAAAACCATACAACACAATTAGAAGGATGATCAAAACCTGCCATATCTTACACGTTCAGCAAAACCTGAAGCCAGAGAAAGCTGTCAAGTTCAAAATAACTTGTACGTAATAGAGGAAAAATACACATAACAGGAACAAAGTGTTTGCAGGATTACCAGGTGCAGAATAAGAACAAGGAAGCCGAGAGATCAGAGATGTGATTGGTTCCGAGGAAATATCAAGAGCAACAGCAGCATACAACAGACAGTACCCACCCAGAAGGTAGGAAATAGGCGAGGCAGGACCACACTGTAAGGAAAACACTTCATCATAAGTGAAGAGAGAGCCTTTGAGTGGAGAAACCAGAAAAACGACTCTGATCCTTTTCAATTTCCCCTAAGACCATTCTACTAATAGTTTTGAAGAACTAGAAAGGCAAATAGTTGTGTGAATGAAATGAGATTACAATCGAAACACACATTCACACACACGTGTACAGAGGGAAAATCAAAGGCAAGAAGGGGATATGATACTGGAATTGCCAAAAAAAAAAAAAAAAAAAAAAAAAGCCCCGATGAATAAATTGAAAAAAATTATTTCAGAAATGAAGACAAATGTAGATATAGTGAAAGGGAGAACTACACAAAGAGTAAGGAGTATAGGAGATAAAAGTAAGAAAGAAACAAATCTTTTACAGAAATAGAGAAATGAAAAGGAAACGAAGACGAAAGTAACAGAATTGCACACTTACATATATAGTGAATTAGACAGAGTTATACATTGTGAAAACAAAAAAATAGGGCTCGGGTTAGGGTAACTGATCACAGAGAAGTGATGGAGAGATAAGGGTTTGTTCCAACAGTTTGTGCAGAGTTCTCTCAGCGTCAACTCCTCACCCCTGGGTTAAGAATGTTACCATCCTCCTGATACAAAGTGAACATCTTCCATGTAGGAATTTATTTCCTGTTTTCAAGAAGAGAACGGGGAGTTTGGAGCGCCCTTTTGTGCCTACAGCTTCTCAAGTGCCTTTGGCTCAAAATAGTTCTAACGCTAAGATGGTATATTTTGGGGTGGCATATTCTGCCACCCTTCATAGTATTGTTATTTTGAAGAACTTATTAGAATATAAATGTGTAATTATAAATATATACACATTCTTGAAATTTTTTATTCAGTAGGTAATTGTCAAATCAATGTATTAGGCTGGAAAACCAAATTGTAAAAACTTCAACAAGGTGATAAATGCAGTTTTTAATATGGATAGGAATTAATTTAAGGAATAAAAATTATTAATGATTGCAACAAAGTAAATCAAGTATAAAGGTTTTTTTATTACAGGAATGACATTCTTATTTGTAGTATTCTGCCAAGAAAATGTTTTAAAAGTCAAGAAAACCTACACAATCCATCCCATAAGAATAATACATAGAAGAAGGCATATTTCATCAGATTTTTTTTTTTTTTCAGAAAATTTGTTTTTTAAAATATCATGAATCTGCAGAGAGGCACTTCTCTGAAACTGAAATAGCTAAACTTCTAGAAATATATGCTTTAAGGGATAATATTTGAATGTTACAGATAGAGAATGTGTGAATGCAATATTATAGTTATTTAACTATATTGGTAAAATGCCTTAAGTTTTAAGTGTAAAACCTCCCCTCAGGTGAGTTGAAGAAAATTGTATAGTAATTTATAAAGATAATTTATCAGTGATTCATAAAGTCATAAATAAGAGGGGAGTCTTATCTCAAAGGACTCTATAGAGTGCCCTTCAGTATGTCTGCTTTACTTTTCCCCTTAGATTTTTGCAGACAACTTTTTCTTCTTCTTTCTCCATCTTGCAACAATGGCTGTCTAGCATTTTAAAACGTTGTCACTCACAGAAGCTGGCCCTTTCTCTGTCCTAATCATAAATTATTATCAGAAAGCATATGATCAGTCCCACTCCAGTCAAGTGTCTATTCAAATAGATCAAGTATAGGAAGAGCGTAGTACAGACATAATTGCTACAATGCTAACCTGTTCACTATGTCTGAGTCATTCATAGGGAAAGGTGCACAAATATTTCTGCACTTCATTACAAAAAAAAAAAAAAAAGAAAGAAAGAAATGGTAAGGAACTAAGTAGAAAATGAACTTGCAGGTAAAAGAGAAGTTAATCACCAGATAGTACAGAAGGATCAAGACAGGAAATAAACCCAGGCCATAACACAAAGAAAATATATATGATCCTGGTTGTTCTTAGCTAACAGATTCATTAATAATCCCATGGGAAGCATTGGAACTAAAACTTACAACTACAGTGTAAGTTTGTATGTATTATTCTCTGATTGAAAAAATATATATACATATGCATAAAACTTTATACCATGTATGTGTATATATATTATAGCATACTACAAGTTTATTTATGTAACTACTTATCATTTATGTAATTATATGTATGAAAATATAGATATTTAAATCAACTCATCTCTCTTGAGACTAATTCCATTGTCTTGATAAAAATTTAAGTTAACTGTAATTGTTTAGATGAATTATCCAAATCCAATGGAGCTAATGAATTTGAGATGTCAAAACTTGAATGCCCAGAATTTGGGGGACACACAATATATAACAGTATTTGCATAAAAGGGCCTAACAGCTCTTATTTTACTAGAGAATGACTATCCATATGATCTATATATCCTTTACCAAGTAACTTCTGATTCTTACTAAATAGCATTTCTATGAATATTAAGATTTGGGGTCAAATGAAAAATTTCTAAATTCTTCTTTGAGGCTGAGAAAATTATGCAATATTTCTCACTTCTGGATACCATCCCATAATATTTTCTACTAGTTTCTCTTATTTTATTAGTTTTTAAGCCAACTATTTGTCTTTAATGAGTAGGAAATGAAGAGATTAAAAAGTAGTTTTATTATTTGATTAGTCTGGTAAAGTGCTAGCTATGGTTTCAATGTTTCCTCCAAAGTCATGTTGAAATTTAACTGCCATTGTGTTGACATTAAGAGTAGAGACCAAGGAAAGATGATTAGGACAGGAGGACTATTCCCTCATAAACGGGTCAATGTGTTGTCTGCACATTGTCAAGACACTTACTCATCATAAATTTGCTCTGTCCTTCTCTTGTTCCTTCACCATGGGCTGACACAGCACAAAGGCTCTCCTCAGATACTGGACTGGGCTGGCAGACCTCTCAAGTCCATAACTGTAAGCCAAGCAAACGTCTTTTTCTTTTTTTTATAAGGCATCCACTCTGTGGTATTTTGTTACAGCAACACAAAACAGACTAAGACAATTCTTATGAATAATATGCCACACTAAGATTTATCAAAATTCAATTTGCTCAGAATATACTAATTAGAGTAAATTAATCAGGACATACAATTTTATTATTATCATGTTTAAATACTATTCCAGCATTCTTAGAAATCATATTGTTTTAAATTTTATATAAGATTGGGCATTAGTAGTAGAGATTTGATTGATTTTTACTTTATTGTATAGACAATATCAATATAAATTTTGCCTGGAGGAGGGTATGACATATTAAGCTTTAGTATCTTCAAGTAACATCTGTGGATATAGTACTTCTTCCTATAGCCCATATATTTCCATAAAGTGAACTGGGTATCAAAATAAGAGCAATTAATTTTCAAGAAGTAAGTAAGCTCATGTTTGGGATAAAAAATAAATTATTTGTCATTCTGAATTAAATCTGCATACTAATAGCTTTTATTATTATCACCATTCAGGCCTTATGTACTATTCATTTCTAAATGCCTGCAGTCTTTTCATGATCTAAAACAATGCAAAATTAATTTTGAGATTCTGTATGTGTCTGACTGCCTTGAAAACCATGAGAGATTTTTTTTTTTTTTTAGAATGTAAAGAATGAATTATTAAAAGGTTTATTTTGCCTCTTGTGCATTCAAAAGTTTTGAAATTTATTTTCAAATGCTGCAAAGCACATAAGTATCTCATGGGTTTTTACTCCCCAAACTCACATTCTCAATGAATATTTTTCACTTACAATGTTCTACCTGAACATGAAGTATACAATTCCCCTTGAATGTAACTTTAAATCACATTAGGGAAGAAGCCAGTATTTATGTTTAAAAAAATTAAGTTAGAAGCTTCTATGTGTACTTTAATTGTGTTATATGTACACCATTGTTAACTTAGCACCTGTTCTGGTATCAAGTGTTACCTGAATTTGCTCCAAAAGCTATAAATCTTCAAAAGCTTCTTACAGAATAATACACAATAATTAACTTCTGAAATTTATTCTTTTGCACTAAATCATGAGCTTCTAAAAATTAGGAACATGTGTTGTTTATTATTATCTCACTAAAACCAAACACAGTGTTAAGACACATATTATACACCTGATATTTTTGTTGTTATTGTTAAATGAACAAATACCATGCACTTCACCGCCCCCCCAAACAAACAAACAAACAAACAAATAAACTGTTACCAAAATCTTGGCTCTTATTTTCAAGGCTACATCAGAAAAACAAGAACAAGTGGCTTTTGAGAAGAAGGAAAAAGAAACTTATTACTTTAGTGGTGAAGGAGGAAAAATGGCAGCTCAAAATACCAATTATTCCTGTACAAAAGCAGAAGCACAGAGCTTTTATTTTTATTTTTATTACTTTAAATTTCAGATTTATATTTACACACAATTAGGTTACATTATTTGCATTTGTAAGGTAAAGTCCAAGTGGTAGTTGTTTTCTTCAGCCAAAATACACCATGGTTCCATGCATTGTTCCCCTTGGGTGGAAAGTTATAGATCTTCTTCCTCACTCCCCCTTCTTGAATTTAGTAGTTTTTCTCCCAAGTGAGTCATGTTGTTGTTAATCTAAAAGTTTTAATTTAGTATTGATTGTATGTGATGCTGTTTCCATTCCTGTGATACTTTACTTAGGACCATGTTCTCTAAATCTATCCAGGTTGCTACAAAAGATACCAAATCTCCATCTTTTTTATGACCAAATAGTATTACATAGTGTACATATACCACCATTTATTAATCTATTCATAGATTGAGGGGCACTGTGGTTGTTTCTACAATTTTACAATTGTGAACTGGGCTGCTATCAATGCTTGAATGCAAATATCCTTATGGGAAAATGACTGTTCTTTATTTTAATTAATTTTTTTTTTTTTTTATTTCAGACTGTGAGTGTACAAACAATTAGATTATGTTGTTTGAATTTGTTGAGTAAAGTTCAGTTACACTCTTTACTCAGGAGGTATGCCATATATTCTTACATAGTACCTAATAGGTGTAAGTGAGAGCTTACCAATCCCCTCCTCACCCTTCCCCCACATTAACTTAATTGTGTTTTCTCTTGCATGAATGTGTATTTGTTCATATACTGGTTTCATGTTAGTATTTAATACACTGGATACTTGTTTTTCCATTCTTGTGATAATTTGCCAATGTGAATGGTCTTCAACTTTAACCTGGTTAATACAAAAGATGTAAAGTCTCTACCTTTTTATGGCTGAATAATATTCCATGGTATACATATACCACAGGTTCATTCATGCGTGGATGCACACTTGGGTTGATTCCACAACTTGCTGATTGTGAATTGATTTGAGAGAAACATCCAAGTATAAATGTCCTTATGACAAAATTATTGTTTTTTTCTGAGTAAATAGCTAGAAATAGGATTGTAGGATCAAATGAAAGCTTTATGTTCAGCTCTTTAAGGATTCTTCATACTTCTTTCCACAGATGTTGTAAAAGTATCCTGAATTTTGTCAAATGCCTTTTGTTCATCTTTGGAGAGGATCATATGGTCCTTAGAATTACTTCTGTTTATATGGTGAATTATGTATGTGGTTTATGTTGGCCTATACTTGCATTCCAAGGATGAAGCCCACTTGATTGTGATGAATTATTATTTTTTTATGTGTAGCTGAATTCTGTTTGCTAAGATTTTGTTGAGTATTTTTGCATCAATATTCATTAATAAAATATGTCTATTGTGTTCTTTTTATTGTTGTGTCCTTTCCTGGTTTTGGTGTTAGGGTGCTATTTGGTTCACAGAAGGAGTTGGGGGAACATTCCATCTTTCTTAATGTTTTGAAATAGTTCCTGAACTATAGGTACAAGCTTTCTTGGAAGATTGGCAAAATTCCAACATAAAACCATCTGCTTCAGGACATTATTTTGTTAGCAATATTTTTACAGTTGTTACAATTTTGTTACTTGATATTGGTCTGTTAAAGTATTCCATTTCTTCACGGTTGGGTCTAGGGAGATAGTATGATTCTAGGAATTGGACTATTTCATCCATGTTTTCAAATTTCAGAGCATAGAGTTTTTTGAAGTATTTGGTGAAGATCTTTTACATCTCTAATGTAGCTCTTCTTGTTTTATCCACTTTTTCATTTCTAATTCACCCTTTAGAGGACTTTCTTTTCTGTTTCCAGTTAATCTGGTCAAGTGTTTATCAATTTTATTTATCTTTTCAAAGAACCAGGACTAACGTTTTGTTTCATTAATCTTCTGAATAGTTCTCTTTTTCTTGATTTCATTTAGTCCTGACCTAACTTTGGCTTTTTCTCTTCTTCTGCTAGATTTGGGATTGGATTTCTCTTCTTTTTCCAGTTCCTTGAGATGATTTGTTAGTTTGTTTATTTGTGTTCTGTTTTCCAGATGTAGGCATTTAATGTGATTCATTTCGCTCTTATGGCTGCTTTTATAGTATCCCACAGGGTTTGATAGTTTGATAGTATTCATTGTCATTTTGTTACAGGAATCTAATGGTTTCCTTCTTTATCTTCTCCTTGACCCAGCTGTCATTTGGCAAAAGATTGTTTAGTTTCCATGAGTTTGTGTGGGGAGGAAGGTATTTGTTGGAATTGAATTGTACTTTCATTCCATTGTGGTCTGTAAAGATATCAGGGATAATTTCTATTCTTTTAAATTTCTTGATATTTTATTTGTGTCATAGGATATGATCAATTTTGGAGAATGATCCATGAGCTGATGAGAAGAATATATATTCATTAGCATTGAAGCAAAATCTATTTCTGTTTAGACTATGTGGCCAAGAGTTGTGTTTAAGTCCAACATTTCTTTGTTTACTTTCAGCTTGGAGAATCTATTCAATTCTATTGGTGGATATTGAAGTCCCTTGGTATTATGACATTGTAGGTTTTATGTTGTTCAGATCAAGTAGGGTTTCTGTTTTAAAAATCTGGGAGCATCAGGTGCTGCATATGGCTCAGTGGGTAGGGCACTTGCCCCATATACCAAGGGTGGCAGTTTCAAACCCAGCTCCAGCCAAATTGCAACAACAACAAAGAAATGGCTGGCCAAATTGCAACAACAACAAAGAAATGGCTGGGCATTGTGGTGGGTGCCTATAGTCCCAACTTAGGAGGCTGAGGCAAGAGAATCACCCAAGCCCAGGAGTTGGAGGTTGCTGTGAGCTGTGTAACACCACGGCCCTCTACCGAGGGCAATAAAGTGAGACTCTGTCTCTACAAAAAAAAAAAAAAAAAAAAAAAATCTGGGAGCATTTACATTAGGTGCATATGAATTTAGGATTGAATGCCTTCTTGTTTTATTTTTCCCTTCTCCCATTTTTGCCTTTCTTTACTTTTGTTGCTTTAAAACCAATTATACCCACAAATAGGATTGTGACTCTTGCTTTATTCTGATTTCCATTGACTGAAATATGTTATCTAACTCTTTACCCTGAGTTTTGTTTTGTTCTTAGTAGTTACATGTGTTTCCTGAAGATATCATACACTTGGCTTATACTTCTTTACCCAGTCAGCCTGCCTGTGCCTTTTCAGTGGAAAATTCATATCATTCACATTTACTAAGAAAATTGATATGTAGGGTGGATTTTGGTCTACTTTTTGTGTATAGGTCTGTTGTCTCGTTTTATCAATTGGGCCATTGTGGAAGCTAGACTTTGCCCTTTAGTTTTGAAGTGTCTTTCTTTTGCTGGTGATCCATGTACTTCCTGCAGAGCTGATCTTATAGTGGCAAATTTCATCAATGTTTGCTTGTCAGTAAAAGATCTTATTTCTCTGTTGAATGTAAAACTTAGCTTTCAAGGTTATAGAATCCTAGGCTTGTAGATATTTTATTAGAGAAAATTGAAGGCTTGTAGATATTTTATTTGAGAAAATTGAAGGTGGGAGCCCACTGCCTTTTGGTTTGTGATGCTTCAGCTGGGAAGTAAGATATCACCCTGATGAATTTGAGCTTATAACTCAGATGCTCCCTTATTTGGTGGCTTACACAATTTTCTATTTTATTTTGACTTTGGCTAGGTTAATTACTGCCTGTCTACTATGTGTCTAGATGCTCCATTTGAGCTGAGTCAATCCAGGGTTTGTTGTCCATCTAATATGTGAATGTCTGTATCCTTAGTGATGCTTGGTAAGTTTTCAGTAACGTTATCTTCAATGAGAGCTTCCCTGCCACTGGGATTCTCTTCATTTACTACAAGCATACCTAAAATTCTTATGTTTGTATGCTTCATATAGTCCCATAATTCTCTAAGAGATTGTTCTGCTTTTACTCTCTTCTTTTCTCCCTCTTTAAATAACTGGGTAAGTTCAAGAGTTTTTTATTCAGCTCTAAAATTCTTCTCTGTGGTTTAATCTGTTATTGAAATAATCTATGTTGGAAACTCCCTGGATGACTTTTTCATTTCTTTAAAATCTGATTTTGTCTAGGTCATTGGAGACTTTGTCTTATCTTTCATTAAATGCTTGGGTCAATTTTAGATTTCCTTTTCTTGATTTTCCACTTTTTCTTTAATTTCCTTCATTGTTTTGTTGTTCATGCTCTGAACTTCATTTCTATCATTTTCACAATTTATAGTTTGGATCTTTTGTGTTAGCTACATTGTGATCCTTTGGGTAACATGATACATTTTGATTCTTAATTTTGGCAATGATTTTTTGTTGGTATTTTCTCATGTTTGGTTTCTTATTCTTTGTTTCCTTCCCTTACTTACTTCTCTCTCCTTCCCTTTGATTTTCTTTGCTTATAGGCTTTGAGTTTGAAATGGCCTTTCACTGATGTGCGTGGTACTTGCCAATGTGAATAATCTATAACCTGTTTGCTTAAGTTGGAAGACATTTTGAGGGGCTCTGCTATTGTTTTCTGGTTATTGGTTAATGTTTGCACAAGTGAACCAAATTCCGAAATGTTCTTTTGTGTTCATGGTTTAGACTCTGGTCACTCTGGTGGAGAGCTTGTGTGCACCAAGCTTTGGGAAGAACCCTGAAGCTCCCAGAGGGCTTCTTGATTTCTAAGACCACCAAAGTTAGGATGGTACAAAGCAATTTGTGACTAGGTTGCTTGAACTTCCCTGTCTGTAGGTGGCACCTCTAGGAAAGAGTAACTTGCTGTTTCTAAATGTTGTGACTGATTATGGTCCCTTTGGAGAAACACACTTATGCCCACATGGTGGTTTTGGGGCCCCAGAGCTTTTAGATGAGTCCTTAATCTCTGCTGCAGCTGAAGCAGGTGAGGAGCACAGCTGGGTGGGGCTGGATTGGGTGAGATTGTCCTCAGGCTCCACAAACATTGGTCAGTTAGCTGTTGTGGTAGGGATTAAAAATTTGCTTCCAGTTTCTAGGTGGGGCTCCACCAGAAAGAGACTGAAGTGGCCCCATACTCCAGAGAGTCTATTTATGGAGGCAGCTATGTTTGACGTTTACATACTACTTTGTAAACTGAGTGGGCTTTCAGTGGGCCTCACTCTTCTCTGCACTCCTTTCTCCACAATCTTCTCCAGTGACCATTGGCAGTCTGCATCCCAGGCTAGCTGATTTCCCCTGTGACTGTGCTGTGGGCTGAGAAGTTCCCAGCCCAGGGTCTCAGACCCAGAAAAGATTACAGTTCTTCCATGGGTAAGGGGATCACCAACACAGGGATTTTAAAGGAGAGAGGCTATAATCATTTAGCTATAGTTAATGATTCTTATTGTCTGATATCTGGACCTCTGCCCACCTGGGAAGCCAACCACAGCTCGTACCTTCAGCTCATACCATCTTCTGTAGTGAAAAAAGCAAAAATCATTCTCTTGGTCCTCACAAGGACCACCAAGGAAAGGTTGCAGATTCAGTTGCCAAAATGAGTGAGGGAAATTTTAAAGAGACAGGAAACATCAGGTCATTTATTCTGTTACAAAACTTTATTTGAGACATAGATGTAATGGTTAGTTGAATTATATGGAATGATTTTGTGATACTAAATTCAAATTCTTTCACTTGAGTCTTGGGTGAAATAGCAATCTAAAACAGCTCTATCACAACTTTCTTTAAATAAACTTTACTTGGGATCATTGAATATTTACTCTATAAGTTCTTCTATAATATTTTTAATGTCAGAATTATTATTCTATTAAATATATAACTAGAAATTTAAGTTTGAAAAACCAGTGGAGATTATCTGTCGACTGATGTAGTCGTTCTAATTTCCTTTAAAATTCTAATGGAAAGTCAGAAAATGATGACAGAGACATGTGAGAGAGAACAAGGGCTGATGTCCAGCCCAATGAAGGGATTTCTCCTTTCTGCAAGCATTGTCAACTTAAACTGAGAACCCTAGCCAATGGCTAGATGCTTATTGATTTGATATTAGGGAGACTTTTCATTCATTCTTCTCCTTGTGGCTTAAACTAAAAGAAAACACAGCATGGTATTAGCTAACTATAGGAATACATTGGATTGGAGGAAGAGATAGCCTTACAAGAATGGTATCTGCATGCTAGCATGTAATCCCATCAAGTTAACAACACAGATTTGGCCACAAACAGGAAGGATGATAAGGAAGTGAATTCTGTACTCTAATACTGTTGTTGATGATTGTTTTTTTCTTTTTCTTTTCTTTTCTTTTTTTTTTTTTTTTTATTAACTGCCATTCCATACAAAAAATAAAGGAATTCAACTTGTACCCAAAGGTATAGGAAAAAGAACATTGGACATTACCTTCACAGAGATTAGTTGGCAGAATTTAATTTTAGGTATATATGTGCTCCTTAGAGGATGACTAATGAGTAAGAAAATAAAGTTGGATTCATGAAAATATACTACAGTCTGATAAAGAAAAATTCCTACCTATAAAATGAAAGGGAAAATGTACCTTTTAAAAATGATTTATTGTTGTAATAGTTTAGAAATCTAGTTGGTATTTTATTAATAATAAGATTCAAGAAGGCTCAATGAATAATAGCACAGAGATATAAGGAAAGAACAAACCTGGGTTAGAAAAAAAAAAAAATACACTGTACATTGTAAGTACAGAAACTAGCTGAAGAAAAAGGAATTTGGTTTTACAACAGAAAGCAGAAATTGAAGCTATAGGGAAACAAACAAAATTATTCCCAAGAAAGGGAAAAAAAATCAGCAGCAGAAGTTTAGAATCTTGCTGTTAGTTTTGTTCCATAAATATGATTCAACTACTCATGTAATAGAACTGTCTTAATGTTTTCTGTCTCTAAAACTTTCCCTGCTCTATTTGGAAACTGAAATCTGCATCTCTGCTTTGGGTGGTGATTGCGAAGGGCAAGGGAGTGTTCTATTCTTTGCACTATAGAAGATAGGACTGGCTGGTAGAGGCATAGAGGCCTCCCAGTTTGACATGGTTTTGTCCTCATGAGACAGAAAGGGGATGGTAAGAATTGAAAACCATAGGCCCTCCCTTTTATATTTTTACCTTTTTTTTTTTTTTTGAGATAGAGTCTCAAGCTGTCACCCTGGGTAGAGTGCTGTGACATCATAGCTCACAGCAACCTCCAACTCTTGGGCTCCAGCGATCCTCTTGCCTCAGTTTTTATATTTTTAGTAGAGATGAGGTCTCTCTTTTGCTCAGGCTGGTTTCAAACTAGTGAGCTCAAGCAATCCACCCACCTACGCCTCCTAGAGTGCGAGGAGGCCCTCCCTTTTAAAAAGGTCTGTTTTTTTTTTTTATTATATGCAGGAAAAATTGGTATTTTGAGATGAACAGTACCATTTTTCCTTCTTTGTTGGCAAAGTAATAAATTCACCTTTCCCTCTTCTCAAAAACCACTTGTTTTTCTGTTTTTTTCTGGTGCCATCTTAAGTACTAAACTCTGAGTAACATTTAGACTCTAGTTCCACAGATCCAATTCTGAGTTGATAATCAAATGAGCTCCTCCAAGCCTATGTTTTTCTTTCTCTCTTGTCTCATGGTCTCTCCGGTTCAGTCACTTAAGGCTAAGTTGAATTTGATCCTGTGGAATGGAAAAAGCTGTGAAGAGTAACAAATTAAAAAATGTTGACTGAAATAAAAGAGTGGTTGTTCTAGCACATTCCAACTCATTGGCTATTAGAAATGTTGTAGACAGTAAAAAATATAATTAACTTTTCATTCAAAACAGTGATGTAGAAAAGTGATAAACCATGATGAAAATGGATGTTTTTTAAATATTAAAAAAGATAAGAAACATGAAAAATGGTGATAGATGTCTATCCAAAAAATGTTAAGTGCTCCTGAGGAAGAAATAACAGTTATAACAGTTGCAATAATAAAACATATTCATGAAGAGACTTCTGCTAAGCTTAAATGAAAACATTAAAAGTAACAATCCAGGGAACTTATGCTATAGGCAAAATTAATGAAATGAGATTTGTAGTCAGAAATAACGTGTTTTTTTTAAATTTAATTTTAAAGATAAGGAATAAAATAATACTAAGTAAATTTAGGGAAGAAAGGGACATAACCTAGGAAGAAATAAAATCCTCTGACTTCTGTAATACAATTCTAATTGCTGTAACTCAATAGAGAAAATTCTACTTGAGATTTGAAAGACAAAGCTGTGACTATGTATTTATTCCCAGAAACTGATCTTCTTTGCCAGGTTCTCATGGAACAAATATATAAAACAGAAAACATACATTACAAAAACAATATGACAATAAAACAATAAATAAAATGAAACAATATGACACATATAAAGTCAACATATTGGTTACGATAATGAATATAAATGTTTTAGCTTCTCTATGAACAAGGATTCCTAAATTATATTAAAATTCTAACTAGACAAACACAATTCTTTCATATCAGTTTTAAAATAAAATAACCTGAAGTATTAATGCAGTTAATTGATTAAAAAATGAACTGAAAGTTGCCTACTTCCTAACCCTTTAGGACCAGATAATTTTCATTGGCAAATAAAGCCTATAGCAAAACTGTTCCCTCTTGCATGCAGTAAAATCACTTCTTTGAGACTTTTATGTTTCTTCCCACCACTCCTACCAAAGTGCAATTTAGAAGCCTTTTCTCCTGAGTTTACGTTGCGTCCTCTATTGCATTTTTAGCACATAGCATTTCATTTTCTTTTGTAGTTACCACCTCCTGTATTGCCTCTCCTCTCATCCCCATGGTTACAGTGGCGGCTTCATTAACAGCTACACTCATGTAATGGGGCCAGTCTCCTGGCCATGAGGCAAGAGACCTCCCTGGAAACATCAGTTAGGGATCCTGGATCTGCAAAAGGCTTTGTGACTGTTTTTTCCTGCCTAATAAACCAAGGATAGAGCAGAAAATTCTGAACGGAGTGAACATGCCAATAGAAGCAGAGATGACAGATAAAGGAGTTGTCTGATGATGCTTTGTCATCTGATTCTTCTCTCTTGGAACTTCTTCATTGCTTTTGGGTTTTGTGAAATCTACTCTAGCTTATAACAAAGTCCCATTGTACTTACTTGTTCTCTAAATGCTAGAAACTCGAAAATCTGTAAGTTCCAGCCAAATTCCTCTTGCTTGGCTTGGTATTAGGAACAAGCATATAGTTTTAGAGTCTCTCCTTAGGATAGTGGGGGGTACTCACAGTACAGCTTTTTTTTTCTTCCCATTTTCCATGCTTTTCATACAGTCAAGGCAGAAGAATTATTTTATAATTACAAAACAGTTTTTCTCTCCCCACTTTGTTTTTAGGCAAGTACAATGTGGAAGCATATTTCCCCTGGGAAAATTGATCATATGAAGTGAGTAATTTTTGTCACATGCAACTAAAATAAAGAGGCCAGAGAGGAAAAGCCCTCAGGGCACAAAAAAAATTGCTCTAAAAAAATTCTCTGTAAGTCTGACTGCTGAAACTGCTTGCTGTTACCTAAAACCAGTTTTACCTAATGGCTACTGAAACAACTTGCTGCAACTCTAAGACTAGCTTTACCCACTGCCATTACTCACCAGTGGGAGCTTGCCATCTCCTCCAGAATCCTACTAGGGACAATGAAATTTGTAGAAGAGCAGTTCTTTTTCATAAAACCTCAAATATTTTCATTGTTCTTTGGACATACTAAAGGCTCCCTGGTCTACATTACACATATGCCCCAAATTGCCATTTTATCATCCCAAATAAAATGCTGTAATTTTGAAAATTTATTTCTATATTTTATTTGACTTTGACACATCAAGTTTTAGAAAATAGATCTAATATCCAAACATAATTTATAACAATTTATTATGTTTACAACAAATTTAACTTTAACCAATATTTATTTACAATGCGTAAGAGCAGGGCTCAAATGTTTGAGTTAACTTGCGTATTCCCCTGTAACATATTTTGCAGAAATAAAAGCTATTTAAAAATAATTGTTGAAAGAATGATTGAAGGAAGGTGAAATTTTAACTTAAAAAAAAAAAATGAGTCAGATGAAAGAAAAGTGGCTGACTTCAGAATATAAGGGTGACAGAATGAAATCCAGTCACATTTAGGAATAAGAAAATTTAGGGAAGATATTTTAAGCCAGGTCTTCAGATGACATGGTAAAACAGATTTTCTAATTTTTACTTACCTTTGGAAAAGAGTGTGCTACAGTCAATTTTCCTTGGACTTTCAACAACCAACTGAAAAAAAAAAAGATTACAAAGAGACATTTACTTCAAAATAAGTGTTATTAATTTGCTCATTTATTTTAAACAAAGATGATGCAAAGACTATAACTTTAGAAAGCATAGTAAAAGAGGAAGTTTCTCAAAAAGAGAAAGGGATAGTAACTTTGTAGACAATAGAGCCATCACTAATGAACAAAGATGTCTGTTTCTGTGTTTTGTTAGAATTGAAAACACAAAACTTGTGCATTCATAGAATATTTATCTATTAGCTTGTGCCAAGATTTTTAACATTCTATAATTTGCCTTCTACTTATTATTGTATTTTTTCTCTTATTTTTCTTTGACAAAATATAGACTTTTTAACACAAGAAAAAAACCTGCCACCACTGAGTGAGGGACATCTTTGAGTCAAGGTATTGCCTTATTTTTCTCCGTTAGTTTTTTTTTTTTTTCCAGATAAATTTTAGAACTGTAAGAGATAAATTTTAGAAACTGTAAATAGTTATAGTTAGAACTGTATTGTTTCAGAAGTACGTTCCTCAGCACTTCTCTTTTGACCTGTGTTTTGAGTGCTATTTTGCTTTGATGTTTCAGGCAAATAAAAAATATCTTACTGACAGATTGAATTATTTGTTGTCTTTTTTCCATCTCTGAAATTCATGTAAAATTTGGTACACAATTTGAGAAAATATGCAAGAACAATTCTTCATAAACACTTTGCATTTTACTTCTTGCCAGTTTAGAAAAAATCTACTTCATTCCCAGCTGTACTCAGAAATAGACCAATTAGGATCAAATGTCAAGAAAATATAAACTGTTATAAAATATGGTAGAAAATAAGTAGTAGTTTGGAAAAAATATTCTAATTTTATCTTTTGCTGTAATGCCACACAATGTAATAGAAACTTCATGCATATCATTTCCTTTACTATCAGTTGGGTATTTATTCATATGAAATTAGTGAGCAAACTACACTTAGAGAGTAAATATTATTCAATTTAGGTTGCTCAATTATTAGTTAATATATTAAAAAACCAAACCATTATCTCTTTAATTGCAAATTGTATGAGCTTGACTTTTTTTTTTTTTGGCATTTTTTGGCCGGGGCTGGGTTTGAACCTGCCACCTCTGGCATATGGGGCCAGCGCCCTACTCCTTTGAACCATAGGCACCACCCTATGAGCTTGACTTTTTATGAACAAATTAACTACACTTATTTTGGGCTACATTTTTCTGAATGTATCAGTTTCATAAGAATGTTTTCTTGATATAATATATATTTGTTAGACAATCAGTAGAGCCTGAAGGGAAATATTTGATACATAATATAATCCAATGTTTTTTGACTTTTA
Source organism: Loris lydekkerianus (assembly GCA_963574355.1). Classification (NCBI taxonomy): domain Eukaryota; kingdom Metazoa; phylum Chordata; class Mammalia; order Primates; family Lorisidae; genus Loris; species Loris lydekkerianus. The sequence goes on from CAUYPK010015586.1 coordinate 31,364, forward strand.
CTTATATACTATATAAATTAAAATCAAATAAATAAAATGTATATTATTTATCTGAGGAATATGTCTGCAAGGTGATGATTATCATGACCTCAAGCTTTTTAATGTTATTAATAGTTAGATTGTTCATTTGTCCACTAAAAATGTGAAGAAAATGCATGCAATTGTTGTTAGTTTAGCAATATTTCTCAAATTGCTCTTGCCTTATATTATCAGAAGAATAAACTCTATTAAACAAACATTTCATTAATCTACTGTTAGAAAAATCTAAAAAATCGCTAGTTTTTGAAAGTACTATCTTCTGGTCATGGCTGCTAGCTTATTTCTGTAATGTTAACACTTTGGGAGGTTTGAGTAAACATTTTCTTTTCTCTTCTTTTTTCTTTTATTTTCTTTTTCTTTCTTTCTTTCTTTCTTTTTTTTTTTTTTTTTTTGAGACAGAGTCTCAAGCTGTCACCCTGGGTACAGTGCCATGGAGTCATAGCTCATAGCAACTTTCAACTTGTGCTCAAGCAATCCTCTTGCCTCCGTTTTTCTATTTTTAGTAGAGATGGGGTCTCACTTTTGCTCAGGCTGGTCTTGAACACAAGAACTCAAGCAATCCACCTGCCTCAGTCTCCCAGAGTGCTAGGATTACAGGCATGAGCCACTGCGCCCAGCCTGAGTAAACATTTTCAGTATTGATTTAATCCATATTTCTTCCTTTTTTTTTTTTGATTTAAATTTTCCTTTATTTAAAACAACATAAATAGAAAGTTAAGAAGCACCAAGACTGGTTGAGAGGCAAACCATGGAAGGAACAAAAAGCTTTATATTTTAGTAACTTCAAAAAATCTTTTCCTGCTTTTTAAACAAAAAGAGCCCCACATTTTCCCTCTGCACAGAGCCCTGCAAATTATGTAGCTATCCCTGGGAAGGTTCAGGGAAGACTTTTCTTGCTGGTTTTTCGTAGCTACCACCTGTGGATGTCTGATATATGACCTGGAGCCACTGTCAATCAGTAAGGCACAGAGCAGGGCCAGAAATGACAGCCAGACCACTCTTGTACCTCTGCAAGGTGCCTCCCCCTGCACAGGACTCTAAAGATCCCATGAGAGCAATGGCTTCTGCTTCACTTGTGCATTCCATATTTCAATGTGGTTAAGGACTAATTGCTTAAACCATGAAACAAGTAAATTGGAGCCACAAGGACTTTCCAGGAGAATGCCATCAGTAATCCGAAGCACTTCTCTGCTGTATACTGTCTTGAATTGTTTTGACATTAATTGTATGGTTCCTTCACCAGGTCTAATAGTCAGTGCGGAGTCTCCATTTTTTTCTCACTTCTCATTCCCAATCTAGAGGATTTATGGAGAATGTCCTACCCATTTCCTCTGGGCCCTTCTTCAGTTCTCTTCCCCTCATAAGAATGTCCTACTGTTCTCCATAAATGAGCCTATAGACCCATCTTTGAGTTTCATAATCAATAACCTGATGAAGACCACACAAACTCAAATACTCCCCTAGAGAGGATTTCTTAAAACAAGGATTGAGTTTTTGTTACCTGTGGCAAGAAAAAGTGATGCCTTTTCTTCCTTCTGGGATTCACTATTCCAATCCAATTGTTTAAAATAATGCCATGTATCACAGATATCAGAAATTGAATTATTGAAATTAACTCTCCTTTAATCTGAGTTTTGAAACATGAAAGATACAATAAAAAAACTACCAGCCATTCATCAAAGGTAGTGATATATCCTTTGTTAGTTTTTCTTTTATAAATTTAAAATAATTAAATATTTTTTTTAAAAATAAATATGTAATAGAGTAAAATGCAGAATTAATTCTGTAAGACATGATACGATATCTAATTTGTATTTGAAGTACATGCATTCATCCCCCAAGGCTATTGCAGATGTTTCAGTGAGGAGTTACGTAGTGGGACTGTAGATAGAATTATCAAAAATAACAACCTACTATGTCACCTGGGTTAGCCTGTTGGATAGCAGTTGATTTTTTTTGTTGTTTTTCTATATAGTGTTTTAGTGACTTTTTCTCCATATTACAGCTTCCTTATTCTCTTTTCCTGTCTCAGAACCTACAAATGTATTTAAGGGAATTAAAGGTAAGTGAAAAAAAAAAATGAAGTTATCAGAAGCACGTCAGTAGAAAGCAGAGCTATAGATAAGACAGAAGAGCAAAAATGTAATGCAATGTAGCAAGTCCAAACAGGGATGGGACAAATTCACTCTATTTCTAGGCAGGCAAAAATCACCATGGAACTTTGAATTAGCACTTGGAAACCCCAGTATTAATAAAAGTGAATCATTTTTGATGTCCACAAGACTCTTGAATTTCATGTAAAACCCATTTAGCAGTATGGTATTTGGGGCAGGGAGGGGATGTATCCCATGATGGAGGTTTATGTTCACTCTGCACTTAAGTCAGCGTGTCTCGTCCTCTGTGCAGTGACACACAGTGATGTGATGAAGACCATTGGTCTTTATGTGGCCATTCACTTGTTTCTTTAATCCTTTCCCTGGTATAACATTCTGAAATTCAAGTTCATTTTCCCTCATATCCTGAAGGTATTATCTAAATAAAATATGTCTAATTTGACACTTCCTCATCTAGCTATAATTATCTTTGCTGCTTGCTTATTCTGATGCAGTCGTGGCTCAAAATAATTCCATGGGAGAGTTGGGGAAATGTATGCAGCCCCTGGGGTTTAAACATGTAACACCACCATCGCACTGTACCACTACCATGTAATGGTGGCAAGTGTCTTCTCTGTTAAGTTTCCTGGCTCCCCTTGCTTCACCCTGTGTCTGTGGCATGAGTCCTAAACACTGTACTTTCTGAAAAGTAAAAGTAGATTAAGCCTTTTTCCAGGACTCATTTGCAGAAAGTGAGAGGAAAGTGCAGTGTCCTCTATAATATTTAATCCTCCTCCTTGCTCTGTGTTCTTCCACAGTTCTCTCTTCCTTAATATCATTAGGAAAAGAGAAAGTGGAGTTTTCCACTATTTGGTTTATTCCATATATATATATATATATAAAAGACATAAATCTATATCCACAGAATTTTAACTCAGAAGTTAAATAATTCTCACAAATATCCTCAGATCCTTCTCTGACAACTTCTATTGCCCTCACGCCTCATGACAAAAATGACAGGTGATAGACAAGGGGAGTGTTGGAGAAAAGAACAACTTCAGTTAATAAAGCAGCTTATTGTCCTGCCATAGCTTTATTTTTTTCTTTGTATAATGCAAAGTAAGTATAAATGCTTAATTTCCTGGGCTATGTTTTCTGGAAATGATTAATAAAACAAAGGTAATTGTTAATAAAATTCACCAAAAGACCAGTGCCCTTTGAACAATATTTTGAAGTAAAAAGGAAAAGCATTTTCTTTTCCAGAATAAACTCTTAAATGGCATTAAGCTAACTCCACCTGAAAAAGGCTTGTTCTTGGCTGGAAGATAGTACCTCATGGAAAACATGGACTTGTGTGCCTGTGGGTACCCAGCAGGAAAGTCTGTGGAAGCAGTTTGAGGTCTGACAAGAATCTGTGAGCATCAGCTGGGCTGGAGTGCAAAGTCAAAGAATAGAATGGTCACAATAGCTCCCCATACTTCCCAGGGGACTGCCAGCCAAAAACGACACTGCAGGGCCCCTCAACGTGCAGAAGGCCGTTTTGTGTGGAATCCACTTAAGGTATTCTGCAATTTAGCTTTAACCACACAAATACATGTCTATGTTAATCTTTGGAACTTGCAGTGCTATTTTTTTTTTTTTCTTTCTCTTATTCCGGTTAACACTTTATGCCCTAGTTTATTTTCCTTTTATTATTTGAATTCATTTAAAATGTTTTTGCATATTTATCATTTTCTTTTAATCTTTTAGTCCTTTTGTTTTTACAGTCTCACAGTTAATTGTTCTTCGTTGATTTATCTTTTCTCAATTTTTTATAAGACATTTCTTTTATCTCATGTTGACTTTGTTCTTCTATTACTCATTTACCTAGTTTCTTCTTATCGCTTTAGGCTTTGTTTTAATTATTTCCTTTTTATGTTATCTATTTTTCATTTTACTTTTTAATTTTTTATTATCTTCTTTTCTCTTTCTTATCTCATTTTAGTTTATCTTAACATAAAAAACAGAAAGTACTAAAACATTTGGGAAGAGAAGCAAGCAGAGCCCATCTCTGTCCTAAGTAAGAGAGGTTGCTCTCTTTTTTCCTTCTCCATTTGTATTTTCTGCCTGTTAAGGGGAGGATCACCCTTATCTCTATACCCTCATATCTCTGAAGACCTATTTTAGAAAGTTGGCATTGTACAGCAGTTCAGGGCAGAGTCTAAGGATAAAACAAAGCTTGAGTCACATTAGAGTTGTACTCTTGAAGTTTTCTCTTTCATAATAACTTTTAAATGGTGGCTAGATTAAGTCATGTGAAACATATTAAGTAAATTCTAGCTACTCTTACCCTAATAGAAGGACTAAGATATGAATAACATTAAATTATAGTTCTAGAATGATGGAAGCACTCTTTCTAAATTACCCCTCCAGAAACCCAAATCTATTTCTCTATTAAGCAACTGACATCTGACATGCCTCTCTTCTTATGTTATTTATTAGGCCAAATAGACTAATAATCCCATTTTGTTATTTTATTTACCTTCTGATTTTTTTTTTCTTTTTAACTATCTTTGTTTTTACCTTGCCAAGGAAGGGATTTGTCTTTTAAGTGAGATTTGAAACTCAGGATTTCTGTTAAAAATAGACAAAATGTTACCTTTAGACTGATTCCTCTATGCTTATAATATTTGTCCACTTAAATTGCCCACGAGATTCCAACTGATAGTAATGGAGAGCTACAGTCCACTCATAGATTTTAACACTATTCTGGTCTCAAATAGATTTTAACACTATTTTGGTCTCAAATAGATTTTAACACTACTCTGCATTATCTAGTGATATTGTTTACTTGGTCTCAAATTTCTCTTCCAGAAAGTTACAGAATAAAATATTGGAATTCTAAATTCCAAAAGTTCTTAATCTATAATTTTAGAATTCATCCAGGGCTCCTCTTTCTGATTTCATGTCTCTGCTATTTGGGGCAACATAATGATTAGAATAGCAGGTAATAATCATATGTGAGTTTAACATAGGTTTCCCAAGAAAATGGTGTTACATGGAATTCACTGATACCTGTTATGTATCAAGAAGTATGCTACTTCTCAGAGTAGAAATATGGTCATAAAAATATAGACTGAACAAATTATTATCAATTAATTTTAGATCATTTAGTTTTAATATGAGCTTGTTTCAACATATGTTGATGCTTGCCATTAAAAATAAAGGCTGTGCCTTAAAGTCTTTTGTTTCAAGATAAATTCCTAGTGCTGAAAATGTGATTCTCCAGAAAAAAACAAAACAAAGCAAAACATTAAATCATATGTATGTAGGTTGGGGAAATTAATCTTTTGCAAAGCTCAACAGATCATTTGGTGTCACAGGTCACACACATTAAAAACTAACTTTAGCCAAAAAAAGAAAATTTTATATATATATATATATATTTTACTGAAGTTTCTTTTCTTTCTTTCCTTTTTTCTTTTTGCTTATGTCAGACAAGTCTTGAGAATAATTTTGATACTTTGCTTATGACTATACTTGTAAATAGTTTGGATTTTTCATACAGGGTGATGCCCATTCATTTTTATCCTATTGCTAAAATAAGAGGACAGTAATGTTTGACTATCAAATAACCTGTTCTGTAAAGAAGGCACATTCTTCTGTGAATCATGATCATATTCCTCCTTGAAAGCCGAATTCAGGATTTAGGTGCCATAGTCAAATCCAGCTCTTGCATTCTAGATCTTAAGTCTTAGACACGTAGAATTTTTAATAGTCAAATGACATGAGCAGTACTTTCTAATAATTGGCTTCTAGAAGTGTTTTTCATTCTTTGGTGTATTTCCTAAATTTTATTTGAATATGTTGTTCTTTTTGTCCTTTGACTTCTTAACGTTCAGAACAATTATTTCTGCATCAGTAGCACTGTTTGCCATGTCAACTGGCTTGTCATTTACAGACAACTTTTCAAGGATACCTGCTAACAGATTTTTGAGACCTTAGAATTAAAGCTTCCAAAGTACGTTGTACTTCAGAAAAGATTATTCTGTAAATATAATAGAAAAACACAGTCGTGCATTTTCATGAATTGAATTTCAGATATAAATAATACTAAAATTTCTTTTAATGACATAAAGAATAATTTTGTATACTACTGTGATGAATTTACTTTCTTGAGCCATTTATTTTCTCAATATTGTCCCTATACTTTATATGCTCTCTTCAATTGTTTAAATGAAATAAAAGTGGGGTACAAAAGAGCACACAAAGCAGTTCTGGTTAATGCAATTGAGTACTATAATTGTCGGAGCATATAAGCAACTTTGAACCTTTTGTATTTGGATCTTTTCCTGCAAGTATAAAATCAAGATGGAATCAATCACACGATTTCTTTTAACTTTGTTGAATTAACATAAGCTCTGTAACTGGTAGGTAAATAACACTCGAAAAGAAAATCTCTAACAGGAGGAGGGAGGGGAATGGAAAGTCATGGTGTGTGGCACATGTCTTGGGGGAGGGACACGATTATGGGAGGGACTTTACCTAACAAATGCAATCAATGTAAATTTATTCTTTGTATGTTAATGAATCCCAAATGATTAAAAAAAGAAAGAATCTCTGTAACAATGATACTTTACAACAATGACTAACATTTTTCATTATCTGAGCTTAAAGTAACTTAAAAAAAGATTACGTTAGTAACTTTAAGTTTTGTGAACATGGCAAGAACAGATTTTAACATTTTAAAATCAGTTAACAGTCTTGTCCATATTTAGAAATTCAGACTTTAGTAATACTATTGTAGATAATAAAACATGATACATAATTGTTTTATCTTCACATCTTAATTTCATATTAAAATTTGAAATATAAAAGTCACCATTAAACAGAGATATAATGCTAATTAAACTTAATTTGCTCATAAAATTATATACCGTTCATATTTGCTTTGGGCTAGAAAACTTATGTTTATTGTTTTAGACACTATCCATTTGTAAAAATACCACCTCATTGTACTATGCAGATCCTAACTGCAGAATTATTTTAAAAAATTATTTTAATTTGAAAGTCTAAATCTTTCAGTTGCACACATTTTAGACATTTTGGTGTGCATAAATAGGGCAGCTCATTATTGCCCTCTTTAAAAAAAAAGTATTACTGCCTTTTTTGTGTGTGATTTTCAAATATTCCTATTCAATTTTTGAGTATGCCTCAGTTTCCTGTCTCCCTTTTCATTTTTGTAGGCATTTGGAGAACTCAGGTAAAGTGATTCACATTACTTAAAAAAAGTGCCATGCTTCTGCATCACTGTGAAGGCTGCTGAGTTTTTTCCCTACACCATAATTACCTTTCATTTCACATCAGGTAACACCTGTCTCATTTTTCTTCAATCCTGAGGCTTTTTTCACTTTTACTTTTGTTTTCCTTTTTTCCCTCTACTTTCTTCTGGCATTGGAAGCATAATTTTTATTTTCTTGTTGTTTAGTTTTTCTTGCATAACCTGTTCTGTCAGATAAGACTGAATACGCCTATGAGTAAATAGAAGTGATAGTTCCACAACAGTGATTTTGTTATTTACATGTAGGAAGTCTAGAGGTCTTCATATTGGTCTTGAATAACAGCACTGAATTATCACTGGGCAAACAGCCTGGCCCAGTTGCCACTTAGCTATTTGAGCTAATGGCTTTGACCTCAATGCTTCATGGTAACTGGTTGATTGTTATATATATGGAATCAAATCTAAATTTTAGATGAAAAGGAATAAAATGAATGAAAAAAGTTTCTAGGACTTGAGTCTCCTCAAGGGCTTTATGGGACAAATTTTGTTTACATCCAATTTGCCCAAACTTATTCAAATGATCTCTCCTAACTACAAGACAAGTAGGGAAATAATAATACCATTTCTTCTTCTTCTTCTTCTTCTTCTTCTTCTTCTTCTTCTTCTTCTTCTTCTTCTTCTTCTTCTTCTTCGTTTTAGCTGGGGCTGGATTTGAACCCACCACCTCCAGAATATGGGGCCAGCGCCCTACTCCTTTGAACCACAGGCACCGCCCATAATACAATTTCTTGAACAAGCACATTAAATGACATTCATAATAATAATATCCTTCTGTTAAAAAGGAATGAGAAAAATTGATGTGCCATAGGCCACAGTGAGACATTTTGAAATAATGTGGCTTTTTTTTAATATATAACTTTTCTTAAAGTGGTGTTTTAAATAATCCTCATAAGGAATAATTTTGTTAGTTTCTGTTACTTATTCTAAGTTTTAAAAGGCTTGTTATTTGTAAAAAAAACTTTTACAAATATATTCATCCGAGGTTTCTAAGAAAAATAAAAACACTGACATGGGGAAAAATATAAAATATAAATATAAAACACTGACATTTAATTTAATATTAGAATGAAATTCACATATGCCTAAAATTAAAGACCAAAAATACAAAGCAGATAAATAACATGCTCCTAAACATAATATAGAAAAAAAAGTTATTGCTGAGACTGATACTGAAAAACAAAATTCAACAGTAATTTAAAATGGCAGCACTAAAGTTAAATTACTAACTTCAAACATAGTGGTGTATCAATTAAAAAATTTTGGCGATAGTAATCTAAACTTTTGTCTAAACAATGTTACAGGTGCACATTTCCTCTGTGCAGGTGGTTTATCCAAGCCAATACTAGAACTAGTGGAACTACTATTTCTTAAAACAACCATAAAAACACAAGCTAAGAATGCTTCTTCAGAATGTAGACTAAAACAAACAAACAAACAAACTAAAATGCATACTCATCACTAATATTTCAAACTATAAATTATGTCTTTGGATTAGCAAAAGATACTTTAAGTACCCCCCCCCCCCAGGTTTAAAAAAAAATTTTTTTTTTTTTTTGAGACAGTCTCAGTCATGTTGCCTGAGGCATAGTTCACAGCAACCTTGAACTCTGGGATCCTCTTGCCTCAGCCTCCCGAGTAGCTGGGACTACAAGCATGTGCCGGCACACTCAGCTAGGCTAAGTTTTCCTTAGTTTTAGTAGAAATAGGGTCTCGCTCTTGCTCAGGCTGGTCTCTGATCTGGAATTCCTGAACTTAAACCATCCACCCACCTCAGTCTCCCAGAGGGCTAGGATTGTAGGCATGAGACATCTCACTCAGCCAGTTTTCAAAAATGTTGTGAAGCGCCTTCTAATTAAATAACACACCTTTTGTTTTTTTTTTCTACTCTACATCACTACCTTGGAGTTATGGGCACTCTCTGTTGATAAAACAAAAAATTCCTTCCATATAAATAGCAGATGTACATATCCCAATAATCTTTCTGTTTCTTTTCTTATATCCCTCAGGTCTTCCCTTAGGTGGCCAAGAAAGTAGATTACTACAGAGAGGGTAAGGCCCATGTTGGTTTCTGTACTATTTACTCCAAAACTGTAGAAACATGGCATAGCAGAGTTCTAAGTGATGTCCTGCTAGAAATTTCCTTTTTGCAGTCATTCTGGAGTTTGCATTCCTTACAGTTGTGTGGTTCCATTATCTCTTAGCACCTTGCAGTGCTCTGAATAGAACCAGCAAAAGGGAAATAAACGTGCATGGAGTAGCCACAACTGCCAGTAAAAGTAACCTGAGGAGTGATAGATACCATATGTTTTCCATGTTGTAGCCTGCTGCTGAATGGGAGAATGGACTTGGAAGTCAGCCATGTACCTAAGGTGTCCCTGAAGAAGAGGTATTGCTTGTCATGGGTATGAAATGATTATGACATGGCCTGAGATTGGTGGCTGTGGCTGTGACTGTGACCAGAGGAAAGAGCCAGTTGCTAGAGTCACAGTAGTAGTTACCTTCCAGATCTTAACTGCTCTCGTCATTTCTTAAAAACCACTTTTAAATTAACATGTAAGAGGGTTATATTACACCTGATAACCTCACTACAATATAAGTTGCATTAGTATTATAATCTAAGCAATAACTAAGGGGCAACTAAGCCGCTTTTCTTAGTTTAAGGGTAGATTTGGAGGATTAGGTATATCAGTGTTGAGACCATTTAGGATTCCAAGAGCCTGGAGTGAGTTCAATATTAAGGAAGGACTTGGTTCCCAGTTTTGTAGTTTAAAACCAGGAGAAAACAGACAGACACCATGTAGGGCTGCAAGTCTATTAAGAAGCAGAATGACAATCTGAAAATATCAAAAAAGTAGTCATTCAAGGTGTCATGCCAAAGGGAAACACCTGGGAATGATGGTACAAAACCATAAAATGAAAGATTGTGGTTTAAGAGAATATGGCAGACATCATTTTATACTTGAAGTGAGATTTCCCCTGTGAAAGAAAATACACAAGTATGAGTCAGAAACCAGCTTGGAAATGATTGCATTATATGCAAACTATTTGATTCAAGAGAAAAATTTACCACTGTTTCCCTCCAACTGCATAATGAAAACTATGCCATTACTCTAAATAAGTTCATCAAAGTGGAAGACAAGGGGGTCCATCATTGCTTTGGTAATCTACATGTTTTCTCTTCTGAGGTATAGAAATTTTAAAACATTGATGAAACCAAGATGCTTAATAAACTTAAGCAGTGTCCCATTTCACTAGTGATAAACCAAGAACATATGAAGAGAAGGAAAAAGGCTAAATATTCCACCAAAATAGAATAAATAAAATAACTGAGAAACAATGGTTGCAATAAGTTAATTATTCAGGAAATTAGAGAAGTTTAATGGTAACTAGCAAACCCTTCCTTTCATTGATACATTAGACTTTTATCAATAAAATTTTATTTGTTATTTCCTGTTTCATTAATAATAGTGTTAAATATTAAAAAGATAATATGAAGTAAAGTAAAATTAAGTAGAAATAGATAATCAAGACCAGAAAATTGATCCCCCTTTATGTTCTGGGAAAGGATATCATAATATATTTACAATTTATGTTGGGTGACAAACAATCTCTTCCCTAATTCAAAGTGTTTTAAACAGACTTACCTGTGGCTTGAAGATAAGGCCAGTCATTTCCCAGTGCTAAGATGGGAAATATATATATATATATGGGAAATATATATAAGATGAATATATACCTTGCTTAAATGTTTGATAATCCTTCTGAACTCCCAGAGGAAACTGAATTAACTTATGTGGTATACTGACAATAACCCAAGTTACAACAGAAGAAATATCTACACAAGTAAAAAAAAAAAAATTCTATATATATTTCAATTTTCTCATTTTCTTCTGCTATTGATTTCTAGTTTCATTTTTCTGTGGTCAGAGTTATTTTGTATAAATTATATTTTCTTAATTTTTTTATGTTTTCATGGGTGAATTTTAATAATTTTACCAGTAAAGTGGATTTCTCTGTCCATTAAAGACATTTCCATGTTGGTAAAATAGAATCTGAGGTATATATATATATTATAATAAGACGATACACGAGTCACGTTTGAAATGCTCAGTAGCCATATGTGACATTTATACCTATAACTTCAACAGCACAGATATAGAACATTACCATCATTGTAAAAGTTTTATTTGACAATGCTAAATTAAAGTATTGATGTTTTAGAAGATAAAACTTCAATCCAACTAAAAAATATACAATTTTACTTTTGAAAATATTATTTATTTTTTACTTATTTATCTATTTAAGATAGAGCCTCAAGTTGTTGCCCTGGCTAGAGTGCTGTGGCATCACAGCTCACAGCAATCTCCAACTCCTGGGCTCAAGCAATTCTCTTGCCTCCACCTCCCAAGTAGCTGATACTACAGGTGCTGGCCTCAATGCCCAGCTATATTTTGGCTACCATCATTGTTGGCGGGCTGAGCTGGATTTATTTATTTAATTATTTTTTTATTGTTAAGTCATAGCTGTATACATTAGTGCAATCAAGGGGTACAATGAGCTGGTTTCATATACAATCTGAAACATTCCCATCAAACTGTTCAACGCACCCTTCATGGTATTTTCCTAGTTATTGTATGTAGACATTTCTATTCTGAGTTTAGTAAGTTTTGCCTGTACCCGTTCCAAGATGCCCCATAGGTGTGGCCCCACCCATAATCCTCCTCCAACCGTAAACTCCCCCCTTCCTTCCTCTTCCTTGGCCCCTTCCACATAGTCTTGTGACATAATTAGGCTATAGCCTTCATGTGAAAGCCACAAATTAGCTTCATAGTAGGGTTGAGTACATTGGACATTTTTTCTTCTATTCCTGAGATACTTTGCTAAGGAGAATATGTTCCAGCTACATCCATGTAAACATGAAAGAGATAAAGTCTCCATCTTTCTTTAAGGCTGCATAATATTCCATGGTATACATGTACCACAGTTTGCTAGTCCATTCGTGGGTCGATGGGCACTTGGGTTTTTTCCATGACTTAGCAATTATGAATTGGCCTGCAATAAACATTCTGGTACTTATTTATTTGTTATATTGTGATTTTTTGTCTTCTGGGTATATACCTAGTAAAGGAATTACAGGATCGAATGGCAGGTCTATTTTTAGGTCTCTAAGTATTCTCCAAACATCCTTCCCAAAGGAACGCATAAGTGTGCATTCCCACCAGCAGTTTAGAAGTGTGCCCTTTTCTCCACATCCATGCCAGCATCTCTGGTTTTGGGATTTTATGTGGGCTACTCTTACTAGAGTTAGGTGATATCTCAAAATAGTTGTGATTTGCATTTCTCTAGTGATTAAGGGTGATGAGATTTTTTTCATGTGTTTGTAGATAGTGCATCTGTCTTCTTTAGAGAAGTTTCTCTTCAAGTCCCTTGCCCACCTTGAGATGGGATCACGTGTTCTTTTCTTGGTAATATATTTGAGTTCTCTGTGGATTCTGGTTACTAGACTTATCGGAGGTATAACCTGCAAATATTTTCTCCCCTTCAGAGGGCTGTCTGCTTGTTACTCACTATATTCTTGGTTGTGCAGAAGCTTTTTAGTTTGATCAGGTCCCAGAAGTATTTTTTTGATATTGCTTCAATTGTCAGGGGAGTCCTCCTCATAAAATATTCACCCACGTCGATTCCTTCAAGAGTTTTCCCTACATTTTTTTCAAGTATTTTTATAGTTTCATGTCTTAAGTTTAAATTTTTTATCCAATGAGAGTCTATCTTAGTTAATGGTGAAAGCTGTGGGTCCAGTTTCAGTCTTTTACAGATCACCAGTCAGTTCACCCAGCACCATTTGTTAAATAGGGAATCTTTGCCCCACTAATGTTTTTAATTGGCTTGTCAAAGATCAAATAACGGTAAGTAGCTGGATTCATCTCTTGGCTCTCTATCCTGTTCCAGATATCTAATTCCCTGTTTTTATGCCAGTACCATGCTGTTTTGATCACTATTGATTTATAGTATACTCTGAGGTCTTGTAGCATGATTCCTCCTGCATTGTTTTTATTGCTGAGTAATGTTTTGGCTATTCGATGTTCTTTCTGATTCCATATAAAACGAAGTATTATGTTTTTCAATATTGTTAAAATATGACAATGAAGCTTTAATAGGAATTGCATTAAAATTTTATATTGCTTTGGGTAGTATAGACATTTTAACAATGTTGATTATTCCCAGCTATGAGCATGGTATGTTTTTCCATCTATTAACATCTTGATCTATTTCTTTTCTTAAAGTTTCATAGTTCTCTTTGTAGATATATTTCACATTCTTTGTTAGGTATACTCCCAAATATTTCCTCTTCTTTGGCACTACTGTGAAAGGAATAGAGTCCTTGACTGTTTTTTTGACTTGATTATTGTTGGTATATATAAAAGCTACAGATTTATGGGTGTTGATTTTGTACCTGAGACATTGCTGTATTTCTTGATCACTTCTAAAAGTTTTGTAATAGAATCCCTAGTGTTTTCCAGATATACAACATATCATCTGTGAAGAGTGAATATTTGATCTCTTCTGACCCTATGTGGATATGCATGATTGCCTTTTCTTCCCTAATTTCAATGGCTAAAACTTCCATTACAATGTTAAGAGCAATGGAGACAATGGGCAACCTTGCCTGGTTCCTGATGTAAGTGGAAATGATTTCAATTTAACTCCATTCAATATGATATTGGCTGTGGGTTTTCTGTAGACGGCCTTTATTACTTTAAGAAATTTCCCTTCTATGCCCATTTTCTTAAGTGTTCTGATCATACTGGATATTATCAAAAGCTTTTTCTGCATCAATTGACAGAATCATATGGTCTTTATTTTTTAGTTTGTTTATGTGCTGAATTACATTTATAGATTTACATATATTGAACCAGCCTTGAGAACCTTGGATAAATCCCACTTGGTCATGGTGTATAATTTTTTTGATGTGTTGTTCGATTCTGTTTGTTAGGATCTTACTGAATATTTTAGCATCAATATTCATTAGTGATATTGGTCTACAATTTTCTTTACTTGTTTGGTCTTTCCCTGGTTTGGGGATGAAGGTAATGTTCACTTCGTAGAATTTGTTGGGTAATATTTCTTTTTTTCCTATAATTTGGAAGAGGTTTAGTAATATAAGTACTATTTATTATTTAAAGTTTTTGTAGAATTCTTATGTAAAGCCATCTGGTCCTTTTTTTTTTTTTTTTTTTTTTTTTTTTAGGGAGATTTTGTATAGTTGATGCTATTTCAGAACTTGATATAGGCCTGTTCAACATTTCCACTTCATTCTGGCTAAGTCTTGGTAGGTGGCATACTTTCAGGTATTGGTCGATTTCATTCAGATTTTCTTTCTTTCTTTTTTTTTTTTTTGTTTTGTTTTTGCCGTTGTCTCAGATTTATTAAAATATTACAGCACACAGAAGATAGATTCAAACAGTTCCAGGTGGTGTTTTGAAATTCATCCCAACTGTAGTCTGAGTGACCTGGAGGTTGGACAGACTGCCAAAGTCCAAAAGTTTCAGCATTTCCTTAGTGTTAGGAACTACTTCAATGATCTCCTGATCTAGGGTTGAGACCTCAGGGCCATCGTTGTCTCTCCTCTCCCTCTCCTCTTCCTGCAGCTTGATGGAGATGCCTCTCACTGGGCCCCTATGGATCCTTTTCAACAGGTATGTGACATAGCCAGCTATCTTGTTGCGTAGCTTCTTGCTGGGAATGATGGCAATCTCCTTGCACACACTCTTGTTCGTGTGAAAGTCGTTGCCCAGATGGGTGTAGTACTTCTCAATGATGACCCGGGCTGCCTTCTTCATGGTTTTGGTGCAAACACGACCTATGTTCGCAGGTCCTTGGCAAAAGAGCCAGATTTTTGTATTTTTGAGAGTAGAGTTTCTTGTAGTATTCATTAAGGATTTTTTGAATTTTGAGGGGTCTGTTGTTACCATTTCTGATTGATGAAATGAGAGATTTTACTCTTTCTTTCCTGGTTAGGTTGGCCAAAGGTTTATCTATTTTACTGATCTTTTCAAAAAACCAACTTTTGGATTTATTGATCAATTGTATAATTCTTTTGTTTTCAATTTCATTTAATTCTGCTCTGATTTTGATTGTTTCTTTTCTTCTGCTGGGATTGGGGTTGGAATGTTCTTCCTTCTCCAGTTGCTTGTGATGTCCCATTAAGTTATCAACTTCCTCTCTTTCTGTTTTCTTGGGGAAGGCTTGCAGTGCTATAAATTTCCCTCTTTGGACTGCCTTTCCAGTATCCCAGAGGTTCTTATAATTCAATTCTTGATTGTTGTTTTGTTCCAAAAATTAGGTGATTTTCTTCTTAATCTCCTCTATAAGTCATCTATCCTTCAGCATAAGGTTGTTTAGCTTTCATGTTTTCATACGGGTATGAAGGTTCCAGTTCAACTTTTGTTCCATGATGGGCTGAGAAGATGCAAGGAATAATTTCTATTTTTTTAAATTTGCTGCAGTTAGATTTGTAGCCTAGTATGTGGTCAATTTTGGAGTATGTTGCATAGGCTGATGAGAAGAATGTGTATTCAGTTTTGTTGGGATGAAATGTTCTGTAGATGTCTGTTACGTCCAGATGTTGAATGGTTAAGATTAAATCTAAAGTTTCTTTGCTTAGCTTATTTTTGGAAGATCTATCCAGCGCTGCTAAAGAGGTGTTAAAATCTCCAACTACTATGGAACTGGAGGAAATCAAGTTGCTCATGTCTGTTAGAGTTTCTCTTATAAATTGAGGTGTGTTCTGGTTTGGTGCATAAATATTAATAATTGAAATCTCATCATATTGAGTATTACCTTTAACAAATATGAAGTGTCCATCCTTATCCTTAGTTATTCAGTTGGTTTAAAGCCTATTGCGTCTGTAAATAGGATTACAATGCCTGCTTTTTTCTGCTTTCCATTTGCCTGGAGTATAGATGAACATCCCTTCACCTTGAGTCTAAAATTTTCTTTTAATGTAAGATGCAATTCTTGTTTGAAGCAAATATCTGGCTTGAGTTTTTGTATCCAGTCAGCCAACCTGTGCCTCTTTAGAGGACAATTTAAACAATTTACGTTAATTGAGAATATTGATAAGCGTTTCGAGGGTCCAGTGGATATTTTTAATCCTTTTGTGACTGTGGAAGTTGAATTAGATCAAAATTTTCTAGGTGGGTTTACTTTTTTGTTGGAGGGTTATGCTGGTCTTTATGCAGTATAGGTCTGAGAATATCCTGGAGAGCTGGTTTAGTTATGGCAAATTTGTTCAATATGTGAATGTAATTGAAGTATTTAATTTCTCCACCATAAATGAAACTCAGTTTAGCTGGGTACAGGATTCTAGGTTGAAAGTTTTTTTTTTTTTTTTTTTTTTTTTTTTTTAGGAGATTAACAGTCGATGACAATCCTCTTCTAGCTTGAAGGGTTTTAGCAGAGAGATCTGCAGTTATTCTAATATTCTCCCCCTTGTAGATAAAGGTTTCCTTTTGTCTGGCTGCTTTCAGAATTTTCTCCTTCATATTAACTTTAGTGTAATTGATTATGATGTCTCTGGGTATGTCTTATTTGGGTTGATTCATGCTGGAGTTCTGAAACTGTCTGCTATCTGAATTTCAGAATCTCTTGGCATGTCTGGAAAGTTCTTCTTCAGAATTTCATTGAGTAGAGACTGTGTGCCTTGTGAAGCCACTTTGTCACTTTTGGGGATTCCTATAAGATGAATATTGGTTTTCTTTGAATTATCCCAGAGCTCTCAGAGAGAGGGTCTGTTTTTGCCCTTCATTTGTTTTCCTCTTTGAGAGTTTGGGAGCTTTCAAAAGCTTTGTCTTCAATGTCAGAAATCCTTACTTCTGCTTGTTCCATTCTGTTACTGAGGGATTCTATTGTGTTTCTCAGATCTTGAGGGTTGCAACTTCTTATCTCAATGTGTCAAAATCTTTGGTCATTTGGCCTTTGAATTTGTTGAATTCTTGAGATATTTTTTGGGTTACTGCTTGGAATTCTGATTCGATCACATTTGCTATCCAGATACTGACTTTGATTTCTGACATCTCAACTATTTGTTTCTGCATGTGATCTTGCACTGTGTCTGCCTCATTGATCCTTGGGGGAGTTGATCTACTCTGATTATTTATATTACCAGAGTTTTTCTATTGATTTCACCTCATGATTGTTTTTCAGCGTTGCCTCTGGCCATCCTCAGAGTTTCTGAGGTGTCTTTCCAATATTTGACCCTAGCTGGATCACTCTATTTTTGCTGGAGCTTTGTAGGGAGTGACCCTGTGTAGTTTCTCTGGGGATGCCCATCCAGGGAGTTCTGGTTGTGGAAGCAGGTCCCGAGTGTGACACACCCGGATCCAGCAACAGGGTGAAAGGTGGTGTATATGGTTCTTGGAGTGCCTGGTTTCCAGTGACTTTGGCACAGAGAGCCCTAGGCTCCAGCAGTCTCTGGTCATGAGAAGGACTCTGCACAGTGGTACGGAGGGCTCCGGAGGGCATGAGGCTGCCAGTGTCCCTGGCTAGACGAGTGTGTTAGTGTGGAGGCAGTGATGGTACAGGAGGGTCAGATGCAGGTTGCATGGCTTCCGCAGTTCCTAATCAGGGCATGCCGAGGCCCAGAGGGTGAAGGTTGCGGGTTGGGGGTTGTGGTGCAACACTTATGGAGGTCTGGGTGGTGCAATGCCCAGGAGTTTGAGGTTGCTATGAGCTGTGATGTCACGGTACTCTGTCTAGGGCAACAGCCGTGCGCCAAAACTGGTCTCACTCTGCTCCTGAGGGTAGGGCTGTAAGGCAGCACAGTCCCTGCCTTTAGACTGCTCAGTCACTACATTACTAGCTCCCGCCCCATCCTTGCTCTGCAACCCTGAGGGTGGAGATTGCCGGGGCAGTTCTCTCACAACGCTTCCTCTGGACCACAGCCAAACACTATTAATTAGCTCTGTCCGGCTCAGTGGCTCAATCTGGGGCCCTAGACAATGCCCAAAGATCTCTGCGCTCCTGCTCAAACTCTCCTCAAGGCAGTTCAACTGAGTGCCAAGTCCAAAAACACTGAAACAGTTCACAGGTAAGGCCTTTCCTGTTTGGAGTTTCACTGCTTGCTTGTACTTACAGCTGCCAGTGGGATTAGGTCATTCAAACACACCCAACCACTTGCCAGTTTTCCACAGTTTTTGTCCTCCTTTTGGGGTCCAGAAGCCTCTTGCTGACTCCTTGTATCCTCAAAGTGATGATTATGGGCAGTTCCCACCAGCCAGAGATGCCTGGAGTCTTATCTCCCAAGACTCACTGTGCCCAGTTGCAGAGAGGCTGTTATTCGGACGCCATCTTGCTCCACCTCCATTTTCTTAAATTTTTAAAGACATTTTGTGGCTCAGCATGTGATCTATTCTGGAGGATGTTTCATGTGCACTTCAGAAAAATAAATACTCTTCTGTTGTAAAAGAAAAAAGAAAGAAAAAGAAAATGGGTTCTAGGTTCTAATATGTGTCAAATAATTTTGCTTTATATGAAGTGTGAAAATTGCTTTATTTAGCACAAAGTAGATGTAGAAAGAATTCAACTTAACAAATGCAAATAAATAACTACTGGGGAAAATCACTTGAGGTAGTTGGCTTTGTTGTGATGAGTCAAGACATCTTATTTGACTATCCATGCAGTCCATTACTCATGTACAAAGTATACAAAATTCCAAAGGCCTTGTGAATTTGTGGAAGTTAATCTACTGGATGATCAAAAATTACTGATTTATCGCATTAGAGTACTAACCAAAAACAAAACATTTAAAATTTTAAATAATATTACAGGACCAGTTAGGAACCTTTATTTCCTTTTTCTATTGATGAAATAATATCGGTTCAGAGCTTATCATAATTTAAAAATTCAATGTACTCCTTTTTCAATATCTCTTAAACTCACTGCAGCATTTAAAATGTTGATAGTGCCTTTGTTATTTGAACACAATTTTCTTCTTTCTATTTTTTTTTTAAGTGACAGATTTCCTAATGCTCTTTATTTCACTTAGACTACTTTTTCTATGCTACTTCTTATCTGGCTTCCTTTGCCTTCCCCCAGCTACAGATGCATTCCAAATTCCTGTTCTTGGCTTTGTTTCATCTGTATTTATAGTTAATTACATCTTTTTCACAAATTTTTCATTGTGGCTGTACAGGTGACCCTTTAACAAGTTGTGAAAATCCTCCCATTGCCTGCAAGGCCCTAGCTGACCCAGCACCAGCCCTTCCATCTAGCCTCATGCCCACCATTGCATTTCCTTCACTCATGACTTCCCACTTACTTTTGGCTTCCTTCTTGTCTATGAATGTGCCAAGATTATTCCTGTTTTAGGAACATTGAATGAATTTCCTCTGTCTGGATTTCTCTGCCTCCAGAATTTGCTAGAACCACAATGCTTTCCTTATAAAAAGTCTTTTTAATAATAAAATATGTGAAAACACAGTCCCTTACAAACACTCTTTTCCAAAAGATCTGATCTAATGCCACTTTTTATTTAATACATAAACTCTAGAGACATTTTGTCTATTTCCAAACCAAAAGAAAAAAAATTATTATTTTTACCAAGTTCATATATATGTTGCCAAGTAACAGATGAATTTAGGAAAAAAGGGCGTCTTTATGATATTGAGAGGTTTTTTCATTAGTTCAGGTTTGGAACATACATGTGTTTGCGTGTACATTTCTTCGTCAGTGGTATTTTAACATTTTATTTATATGGATTTTATACATTTCCAAATTTATTTCTACTTTAACTTAATTTTCCTGGCAGTGGTGGTAGCTGCTGCTGTTGAAAATTTTCCCACTATATTACATACTTTGATTTTATGAAGATTATTAATTTTTGTTGATTTTTTAAAAGTTATTTT
The DNA here is from genome assembly GCA_963574355.1 of Loris lydekkerianus. Lineage (NCBI taxonomy): Eukaryota > Metazoa > Chordata > Mammalia > Primates > Lorisidae > Loris > Loris lydekkerianus. Next base: position 51,721 of record CAUYPK010015586.1, read on the forward strand.
TCTTTCTAAACTGTCACTCTTACCAAAGGGTCACATTGGCCTTACTTTGGTATTCCCTTCCATGATCCTGTTATCCTTCACACAGTGTTTAAATATCTCAATTAACCTAATTCTCACAAAGTCTATGAGATCAGCAATGGTACTAGTCCTATTTTATATATGAAGTAAGTAAACAAAGGTGGAGAAAGAGTAAATACATTTTCAGTGCTACACATTCAGACATACAGGATCTCAACTCAGTCACTGTGACTCCAGAAACAGCTCTGCAATTCTAGGTAGTGTTGTATATGTGCTTCTGGGTTTTTTTTGTTTTTTTTTTTGTTTGTTTGTTTTTTACTGTTTTCCTCCTGAATACTTGAAAGCTGATGGAATACTTAACTCCCTGGCAGAACATAACTTGTTTCTTTCATGTTCTATCTATTACAAAGAAAGAAAGAAAGCAAAAAAAAAAAAAAAAAAAAAAAAAAAAAAAAAATTTAAAAAAAAATAAAAACCAAAATTTTATTAAATTTAAATATTTACCAAAAAAAAATTTTAATTAAAACGAAAAAAATGCAAAAATTTTTTGTTATGGGAGCA